>APFE031363327.1:52150-92587 GCA_000404065.3 Pinus taeda
ATATATAAAAAATAATATTTATCTATTATCCATCCCATTAATAGTTTTATCCCATAAATACTTTTTTCATCGGTGATAAGAGAGATTGTGTTAGGTAATTTGCAATAATAAAGCTTAAGAGCAACAAGCTATTGATTAATATGTTTATCATACAAACATAATTTCAACTATAATAAATATGGAAAGTTTCATAATTACATAAAAATAGTGATAGAAATAATTGTAAATTTATTAAAATAAACAAGTCTCAAAAATCAAAATACAAAATAGAAATCCATCATTTAATAAATTTTAAATACAAAACAAATAGGAGTACTACTACAAGAAAATACTCCTCTTCATTTATAAATAATCAGCATAGATATGGAAAGTTTCATAATTACATAAAAATAGTGATAGAAATAATTGTAAATTTATAAAAATAAACAAGTCTCAAAAATCAAAATACAAAATAGAAATCCATCATTTAATAAATTTTAAATACAAAACAAATAGGAGTACTACTACAAGAAAATACTCCTCTTCGTTTATAAATAATCAGCGTGGATCTATCTCTCTCGAGCATCAAGAGAGATCAAATCTCTCTCTCTCAAGCTACAAACCTCTTAAGTGAAGGGATTTGATCCTCTCAACCCTTGATCCATGGTTAAAATAGATCTAGGTTGCTTTAGTTATTAGCCTTTGAATAGGCTACATTGCAGAAAAAAACTATGGACAAAAACCATGGGTTAGGAGTACCATGGGAAAAAACCATGGGCAAGAAAAAACTATGCAGTGGAGAATTTGATGTTTTTTAACTTTTTTATTTGATTTGATTTTGTTTTATTTTGACTGAGTTAAAATGTCAAATATTATAACATATTCCCCAGGTGGAAAGGGTCTCTTGGCACAAAAATCTAAAAACCAAAAATATATTAAGAGGGGCCTAGAATAAAATACCTAGACTATGACATTTCTTTTCAAGACTTCAAGGTCTCTCTGGCTTGTTTTAATTTATGAAAGAAAATTGATGAGAAAAAACTAATAAATTAAATAAATATTCAATACAGAACCATGGAATCTAACAAAACCATGTGCAAAAACTAGTAAATTAAATGAATATAAAGTACAAAACCATGTAATATAACAAAACTATTGGCCATAACATTTTTTTAAAAAGTTATTTTAACATAAACAAATCTAGGGACTAAAAAGCAATGGTTTGGTAAGTTCTAACCATGGGTGATAACATTTTTTTAAAGTTATTTTAACATAATCATATTTAACAACTAAAAATGAATGGTTTGGTATGTTATAACCACAAGTGATATTTATATATAATATTTAACTAAGTAGAAATTAAAAAAATTCACAATTTAATAATTTATTCCACTTATTTATATTGATCAACCATTTTAATGCATCCAACAGAATAAAATGAAAATTATAAAAAAATAACTAATATCAAGAAAGAATATCTAAATTTAACTATTAAAATTTAACATAAAAATAATTTTACTATACAAAACCATATATATGATGCATTAAAATAATTAATATAAAACATGACTACATATAATAATCATTTAATTAATGCAAATACAAATATGAGATAACCATTATACACTTTAACAATAATTATGGTAAATAATATATACTAGCCTAGATCCATCTTAATTTTGGATATACCAACACCGTAAAGGGATCAAATATCTTTTATAAACTAGTAATGTGTATAGATATTTTTATAAATTAGTAGTTAAATAATTTAGTTATTTTTTTTTTCTCACAAACTAGCAATTTAATGTCTAGTTCAACTATACTTTTAAAATATATTATTTTTATTATTATAAAGATTAGTTTTATATTATAATGGATTAAAGGCAAATTTTTGAAAGCTTTTTAGATTTTGTCTTCAAACACATGTTGTAGTATTTATGGTTCTACAAGTAGCAATAATTCAAGACAACCCTCTATTTTTGGCTCTATATCCAATGGAGATCAACTCAATCTCCACCATCTTGTTACCCAACCATGAAAACAATAACCCAATAACCGTGTGGAAAATGATACAATAGATCCCAAATTTGAGGTCCACTCATGTCACGTCCAAGAATCTATACAATGTATGTGGGATCATGTACTCATCCAAAAAATGAAAAGGCTAAATCAAACTTGAATTTGGTGCCAAGTGTTTCTTCACTATTGTATTTTCCAGCCTACAGGATCAAACATGGGTATTCAAGAATGGCTTATGTGAGAAAAGGAAGCTTTGTTGATCACTATAAGTATTAAGGAATGGCCAATGTGGGAAGCTAAAGCCTATAAGCAACTACCTATGAACTATAGTATTCGAGAATGTTAATGATGAATGCTTGGCTTTATGTTTCATATTTTTCTTTTCTTTTTCTCTCCTCGTTTCTTGAATGTGAAATCTCCAAACTCTGTTTCTCGTCTCATTGTCGTTTCTCATTTCTTTTCCCCTTTCTAGTTTCTAGTAACATAGATTTCAAGCCCTTCCTTCTAGCTTTGGTTGAATTTTTGCATTGCTCTTAACTCCAAAAGTAGGTGATAGAAGGGATGGGTAGAAAGCTTGGTACCCGAGATAGAGTTAAAGAGGAAGAAACATTGCGTCAGACACTGCAAGATTCCTCTCGTGGGGTAAAAGGATCACAACAAGGCCACAGTAAGCCCCTGAGAGAGAACGAAGATGCTACCACATGAAATGGTAACAATTAGAGTATGGTGCAGTACCGTATATTAAGGTCTACCAATGACATCATATTAGCAAAAATATAAGCATGAAAATAGATTGAAACAAAAACAAAAGGGAAACCCTCACTAACTCGTTAGGCCCTTGCTCAATAATCAGACAACATTTGGGTATGAAAAATCAGGGATCCCTTCTTCAAAGTCCCTGTTTACTTTTATAGATATCTTCATATTGATGGATGGCTTCGACCCTCCTCGAATGGCTATTGGATGAGTGCTAGGCAGTTGCATTCATTAAACTTCCTAGCAACTATTTGAGATTTTTTCAATTTAAAACTTTTATACAGAACTTTGACTTTCACATTTTGTAATTTGGTGCATATGTTTTCCGCTCATGCCACATTTGTTTAAATAAGCTACAAATTTATTTTCTTTTGATTACATTTCTCAACTATGTCCATGGATTTATCCTAGACAAGTAATGAAAATAAGATATGTTCCAGGGAATTGAACATATGTTTTTTCATCACTTGTATCGATATACTTTGACAGCACGGGCACGGAAACCCAAACCCATTGCTTCATCGCACTATGACTGATAGAGAATTTCCTAGTTGTTGAGCACAACACATAGACCATATCATTGGAAGGTATACTAGTGTTATTCTTTCACCTTGAGATGGATATATATTTGTTCTATTGCAACAGGGAAACAACAGCTACATTACGATACATCAACTATACTCAAAGGCAAAAACTATTTTTCCTATACAACCATGTTGAGAGTAATAATTATCTTCCCATCTGTCATCATAGCAATAGATTCCATTTTGCTAATTCATTATGTTTCTCATTCTAGTGGCCACCATTATTGTGCAAGTTTCTCCTGTGACTTTTCTCCTCCATGAAAGTTGATAAGAAAATGCTAAGACAATGCTAAATGTCAAATTTTAGTAGACATTCTAAAAACCTTTTTGATCCATTTTCTAACATGGTCCACAATCTGCTTTGATAGTACTATGATGTATCTCTTCCAAAACTTGATTGTCTTTCATAACTGGACAACTAATTTGATAAATGATCTCTTTAAATCTGTCTTGGACTCAAACGTTATTGGATGTTCTTGAAGATGGGCCAAGTGTTCACCCAAAACGTCCAAACATATCAATAACAACACATAGTGTAATAGAAATATTCATCCTCATACAGTTATTAAATGCAGAAATGTTCCTCTAAAAGCCTGGATTTCCCATACACTGGGGCTATTACTTATATAAACCCTGGTTTCAGTTTCTCTTGCATGTTTGGCGATTCAGCTAGAATATAGAGTTCCTTGATGTCTTCACTCCAACTTCTTGGATGCCATCTCAAAGAAGGGCTCAAAGGATATTCCAAATATTATCTTTAGAAGTGGCCATTTTGACCCAAAGGCCGAGTATCCATGCCATCAGTCACAGTCTTCTATGCATGCATATATTACCAAGAAATTTATCATCAATAAACATTGTTTGAAGACAATAATTGTTCAAATAAATTTCTGAGACGTTATGGATATCTAAAGATGTTTCCTTATAAAGCTCAAGTTCAGCAAAGCATCCAACATATGGATCATGAAACAGTGGATCCTCACACTAATATATTCACCATGGGACTGAGACAAAGATATACAAATTGTAAACTCCCTCATGTAGATGAGAAAGTGGTGTTGAAAACTCTCCATGTTAGAATTGACATTCTTACCATATTCAAATGGTGTCCTTCCTCAATGTAAACAATTATTCAATAATATGGCCACCCTCCCACATGTGTCACTTCTCCCAATCCTCATGCTTAGTTGGCACACTCCACCTATGCATTTCATTCAACAATGTGTATGTCTTGGGACTTTATATCCACTATAGTGGGCCTTCATCCCTCTTCTATTACAAAGAAAACTTCTCAGGGTAGGGGAAATCACAACTCCCTGCCCTCCCTCATTTCAATGCAACACGAAAATCTTTTTTTGCTCTCTTTCCATTTCACAGCAGTTCTTCAATCAGAAATCTCAATTTCAAGCCCTTCCTTCCAGCTTTGGTTGAATATTTTCATTTCTATCAACTCCAAAAGCAGGTGATAGAAAGGATGGGTAGAAAGCTTGGTACCCAAGCTACAGTTAAAGAGGAAGAAACATTGAGTCAGACACTGGAAGATTCCTCTCATGGGGTAAAAGGATCACAACAAGGCCACAGTAAGCCCCTGAGAGAGAAAGAAGATGCTACTACATGCAATGTTAACAATCAGAATATGGTGCAACACTATATATTAAGGTACCATTATCATCCCCTCAAGACTTTGATTGCTGAGGAGAGAGAAAATATTTTAAAAGCAAAAACTGGCAAATTTGAGGCTATAATTAGCAAAGTGGAAAGCTTGCACAATTTTGTTTAGACACCTCGTGAGCAAGTTACAGATGTTGATACGCTCTTTGATCTCACATCCACACTCCTCGCTACTGTTAACAGATCACAAAACAATGATGATGATACTCCAGTTGATTTTATTAGTGGTGATATTCTAAGAAATTATAGTGACCAAGCATATGGAAGCATGTCTTTAGAGGGAAATGATGATCAATCCCAAATATCATGGAGAAATATTGGGCTTTTAGATGCTTCTTTTTTCTAGCATGTGGCAAGAATTTGCACCATGCTTGGACCAATGGATAATGAACCCAAGCAAAGGAAAGCTATAGTACAAAAAAAACAGACTAAGCCGACAAAAAGCACTCGACTTGAAGCAGTGAAAGAGTCCCCAAAAGATGAAAATCAGAAACAGACAAGAATATGGCAAGCATATTTAACATTTTGTGAAAAAAGAAACAAGCCAGATTAGAGAATTTGGTTCTAAATAGAATATCATTTTCCCAGATAGTAGAAAACATCTTTGCGTTATCATTTCTAGTAAAGGATGGTAGATTTGAAATAAATGTCGATGAAAATGGACAACATTTTGTTGTCCCAAAAAATGCTCCCAGAGCTATAGAAATGGCATCTGGAGAAGCTTCTTACAGCCAATTTTTTTTTTTTTTTTTTTTTTTTTTTTTAACAGTTTGATTTTAAAGACCGGAAGTTGATGATGGAAGTTGTTGAAAGTGGTGAGAATTTGATGCCTCACAGAATGAATCCACTTATGATTCCTTGTTCTGAGAAGGCTGCAGAGACTCCTATCAGAGAGGTTTCAAGAAATAGGGACAGAGTGGTACCTGCAACTCTTGAGGTGTAGGAGGATGAATGTGGAAGTGATGATGGTGGTGGAGGTCTTCAAAGTCTAGCACCGAAGAAGCGAGACAAGTGTCTCCTATGACTTTTGTTGCTTTTTTCGGTTCCTTTTGTTGGAAACTATCTATGTTTCTATCAGTGCACTATAATTCATACATGAAGCTAATCTTTAATTTAATCAATATGGTGTATAAACAATGTTATCTTGTTCTCATAATTAGTTATAATTAAGTTTACTAGCAGTGCAAACCCCTGGTCATGTAGTACACCACTTTAGGCATGGTTCTAAGGCTTGGGCCAAAGAATGGAATCATGTAAAAGGAAATTGTTAATGTAAGATGTCAAGTCTGATCTGTTAAACCATGATTAGTCTCCTTGTGATAGTATGTTTTAATTTTATGTTTGAAAATTATTTTGAGATACCATACAGGAACAAAGTTTCTAATTGTGTAGTTGGTTTAATTTGAGAATACATAGAGATGAGAGTAGGGTAAGGCCAAGCGAAAATATATGTAAATACAAAGGTCCAAAAAACTAGCTAGTAGTCCTTACCATACCCAAAACCTTTTACTAGCACTACAAGGATAGAGAGATCCACCCAGAGGCTTGTAGAGAATAAGTAGGGATGTGCATGGTCTGGATTGAATAATTTCTTGAGCCTAGCTCATGCAGGCACAACTAGTAGATGGCAAGAGATTGGGAATATATATCTATTAAGTATGTGTATATGAAATTCATTATGTCCCATTTTGATTTTCAAGATGGGAGGAAGCAATGGAGAAAGGGAGATCATATTTTTCCTCTATTCCCCACCTATCAGGACACTAGGATAAGTCCTAATAATAAGAGTTGGGTTCGCTCATAAGTATATGATTGTAAAAGGCCATCATGAACTTTATTAAGATAAGTCATCCTTTAGTTAGGTTTCATCCTTTAATTGAAGCTTCAAGCAAGATACTTGGCCTCTTTTCAATCCTTCAGTCTTCCTGGAATAACTACAAAACAACCCTATTTAACCCATGTTGAATGCCTCTTGTTGTTGTGATCTTAAACTTCAAACTTCGGCCCTTCTCCCTACAAGAGCACCCAAGAACAACACTCAAAACAACCTCTCTTTCACATGTTGTACCTACAACAAAGCATAAGACTTCCACGTTGCTTCTAGGGCTTCTTTCTTGTTGTCTTATGGATCCTTCTTGCAGTGGCTAGGGCCTCCCTTTAACTGTGTCTAGGGCCTCTCTAAGTGTTGCTTTAGACCTTCCTTGACTGCGACTATATGCTTCTTCTTGATTGCTGATAAGGGCCTCCCTCTTGCTACAGATTAAGGCCTCCTTTGTTATGGATAAGAGCCTTCCTTTTTCAGCGTATCTAGCCTATCTTGATTTCGTATTTATGCCTCTCTTGACTGCATCTTAGGCCTCTCTCTAGACTACGTCTTAGGCCTCTCCCTTGTTGTGGCTAAACCTCCTTTTGACTACGGTTAGGGATGCCTTTTACTATAGCTAGGGCTTCCTTTTCGACTGTGGCTAGAGCTCCGTCAAGACTGCGTCTAGGTCTCCCTTCATGAATGAAACTAGGGCTCCTTTGTGACCGCAACTAGGGCTCTCATTATTGCAGCCTGATATCCTCATGTTGCCTGAGGACTCCTACACTGTAGCACTCTCTGCTACTTCATCCACATCTGTCTCTACCCACATCCGCCAGTCTTGCTACTCTATCTTCAGGGCTCCCATAGCAAGGTATAAACCAAGAGGTTGGGTACCTCAAGTATCTGCCCATCATCACTTGTGGTCCTCCTGACTACAGCTCAATGTCTCCCCACCTCTTCTCTATATGTACATGAGCACTCCTTGTAGTCCCTAGCATGCCCTTGGGACATTACGACATGAGCACTAGTGCATTAACTATGCTAAAAGGTCACTTTCTGGTTAAGTTGACCATGAATATCTCTTCTACAAAGCAATATTTCTTAGCTTTGTTTACATTAGTGGTTTGATAAGAACATTTCTAAAGTCTCTTCACTGAATTTCTTAAAGTTTTTACATTTATGCTTTTTGACAAAAAAGGGCTAACATTTTACCCTAGCTAAGTAACGATTCTTTAAATAACCTTCTAGTTTGGTTCCTTTTTGTTCCATCTATGCTTGGAAAAGTGTCATGAATTTAGATTGAACAATGTAAGAATCTAGTCTTCTCCAGAAACAATCAAGCCAACTCTTTCATTTTGCAAATTACCTACCAGTTCTGGACATATTCTTTGAAATTTCTATGCTGAAGGTGTTGGATTTAGGTAAGCGATATAGAATGCACACCTACAGTTCTATTGTTCACCTATTAGACCAGTGAAAATTATAGGAAAAATTGGAAGGGTTGGACATGAATGTTCCAACCATACTCTTATTGGCCTGTAATACATATATTCATAACACATACCTACAATACTATTGTTCATCTATTCTGCTAGTGCATATTGTAGGAAAATTGTTAATGTTGGACTTCGTTGTCTCAAGTTCACACACCAGCGCTAAAGATGCAACGTATTGTGTGCATCCTTAGATATGTTTGACATTGCAAGCTAACTATTTAAATAAATGCATGTATAAAACTTTTATATTAGTAAAATAACCATCAATATTTTTTTCTATCATTTTGGGTTGAATTCACCATAGTATGCTAAAAAGTGTCATTTCAATGTCTGGAAATTAGGATATATAAATGTGAGATATATACTCTACATCTTTGGGTTATCTCCTTTTCAAATCTGAGTTTTTTAAGGCTAGATGTTAATTGTTTGAACATTGAACTTTGAATAAATTCCTAAATGGGCTTCGTGAATACTCGAATGAATGGACTTCATAAGGTAGTCGTACCATAAATTGTGTTATGTCAAAGATTTGACTTCCATATTTTCACAAAATACAATGTCCTCAATAAATACTTATATGTATAGACACTTATGTTTAGGATTATATATGTGTTGGAGCAGTTCCTTTATGTTTTACTGTAATCCTAATGCTGACAAGCTTTAGCTTACCTTTTTCATCAATTGTTCATAGAATATGCAAAATATTTCATTGTCAAAATGTGGCAAAAATTACATTTCCCCTGATTTATTTTTTTATTGTTCATGACAAGATAATCATGTTGTAGGAATGAGGTATCCTACAGTCTGTTTCAATTTGTGGATATCTTTTTTCCTCCCATTTTTTTACAAGGATGTAGATTTGATTTTCATGTTGATGGTTTTTGCATGTATCTTATCTAGCCCCAAATGTTGGTAATGGAGCGGATCTTGAGAAGTAGTCGTGGAGACAGATTATCAAAGGTTAATGTTACAATACCACTTCCACCTGGTATCAAAAAAGGTTTAATGGTAAGTGACACAAAGAAGAGTTATTTAACGACAGGGTTGAAAGGGAAACCTCATGTCTTAGTTATAAGTCATTTATTTGTGTTTCTTAGCTCTAAGTCATCAGTTTTTGAGCTTTACCAGATTAATTATTTCACTAATATGGATTGTATTTATCACCCGATGTTAGTTACTTGACATGGTAGATATAACATTCAATTTAAGGCCACTTTTATTTTAAGTTAGAGATTTTATTGATTAAAAGGATGTTCATATTTTGATTGGTTTACTTGGAGCTTGATTTAATTTTTTTTTCTAAATTCCACGTGGATGTTATTTTTTCAGGGTGAGCTCTTTGCACTAGTAAGGTCAAATGAGTCCTAGAACATAGGTATACAACAAAAACATCTTTGGCCTTTGTTGTGTATATGTTATTCTTTATATCATTGATGGATGGTTAATGATTATGTAAAATAGAGGATGGGAAGGTCCTGCCAATTCTCTTGACAAAACAAAATAAAATGGAGTGGTAGAATTGTGTTTTACAGGGTGAACCAGAAATCAATACTTGAAAAGTAGAACTTGAGAATGGAAAGCTATCTGATCTAGATCTAGAAACACAACAGACTGTGGAAAAAAATGATGGTATTGACGAGTCTTCCCAAAAAATAAGCTCTAATTGTTAGACCACTTCCCAAATTTCAGTTATCTGTAATGGAAATAGCAATTCTAGCTTTATTTGTATGAATAATGACTTTGGTCATTGTCCTCTTAATTTCCTATGAATGATTTTGATTTTCAAACTCCAACTAGTTTGTTGTTAAATTAAGTAAAGCTTTGATGACAAACTTATAGTTTTCAAATCTCTTTTCTAAATGTATTTTCTTCAGAAAATTTGTCTTTTTACTTTAGGTACTATAAATTGCTACTGTGTGACATATGCTATGATATAATTTCCTGGATAAATAGATAGAAGTGTTGTACAACATAGTCTTTTTTAAATCTAAAGAAATAGTATTTCCAAATACAAAGTTTATTAATTAAGAACATCTTTTAGACTTCTTTGCTATGTTATGATTATATTTTTGTAGGGGATTTTTTGTATGCTGATATTGTGTTGTCTCTTTGGTTTTTGTCCAGTAACAATGGTTAATAAGGAATGTGTTCTTGAACAGCAGGCACACATCTTATTCTACTATCAACAGGAGGCTCCATGGTTTTCAGGCATGGCAACAAAAATGCAGATATTAGTGGGATATCCAAAGTCCATGTTGGATGAATTTAATATAGTGATGATTTTGATTCCTTGCCAGATAAAGAATGTCATGAGTCAAATTCAAATAAACAAAAGCAGCTCAAGGATGAAGTGAAGCTATTACTTTCTGTCCAAAGTCCAATTTCTTTTATTTGTTGGTTGTTGTCATGTTTTTGAGTGTGGACTTGTGAAATTCCAAATTGCATGTTGGTTTATGTTAAAGGGGATATATATATATATATATATTATATTATATATATAATATATAATATAATATATATATATATATATATATATATATAATATATATATATATATATATAGATATAGATATAGATATATATAGATATATATATAATTTTTTTATCATATGTCATTCATGGTTTCTGGATATCTGTGCTACATATGCACAAAAGTTTAGATATCATTCGGATATCTAAACACCAAACAACAAAAACATTGAGATTTTTCTTTCACTCAACCTATAACATATTGCATCCGTCTTCATCAATGTTCTTCTTCCATATGTTATCAACTTATGACATTTCATTTGCAATATTTGGTGCATTTTCTAGTTATAGGTCATTTATAGATTATAAATGTCTTCATACTTTCACTTCTAATTGATTATTCAACTGAACATATTGATTCTCTTATACATAATTATTTTTCCCTCCACCCACTTTTCATAACTTCCATAACCATTAGGTAGGGACCTACAGCTTCGATGTTGCTTTGCTTGTTTAGTAAAATATTGTCGAGACCTTAGTTTATTGAAAGTTGTAGAATTTACAATTTATGAAGTTTCAAGGTCTAATTTTAAAAGTCTAATTCTTTAAAGGGTTCTAGCTCAATGGAAGAGCACCTGGTTTACAATTAGGAGATTGGTGGTTCGATTCCATCGTGCCCTGACATGATCCATATGGAATGAGCTTTAGACCATCACCAATGAGCTTTGGTGACATTTTTCAACCATCACCAAAATATGAAATGGTGACGATCAACGAATGTCATCATATATATGCATCAATAGTGACGAACCTCAAAGGTCTATAACCATAGGTCATTGTTGTTGATATGAAATGGTGATGGTCGATGTCCATCATTATAGTCATTATTCGTGACAGACCTTGAATGTCACAACAACACCTATACTTATGGCAATGCGGCTTTTGGTGAGGGTCAATGAACGTCACCATATATATGCACCAATAGTGATGGCCATGAAAGATCCATCACAATAAATCGTTGTTGTTCATATGAAATGGTGACGGTCACTATCCATCATTATAATCAATATTCATGACGAACCTTTAATGTCACCATAACACCTATACTTTTAGTGATGCCACCTTTGGTGATGTTCAGTTTTTTGTGACGAAGGCTATGGTCCATCACCATTGCTCATATGAAATGGTGACGGTCACTATCTGTCATTATAAATCATTATTGGTGACTGAATTTGAATGTCACTACAGCATCTATACTTTTTGCGACACCACCTTTGGTGACGTTCAGATTTTGGTGACGGAAGCTATGATCCGTCACCATTGCTCATATGAAATGGTGACTGTCATTATTCATCGTTATAAATTATTATTAGTGATGGACTTTTAATGTCACTACAACACCTATACTTTTGGCGACGCCGCTTTTGGTGACGTTCAGTTTTTGGTGACGAAGGCTCTTTTGACCGTCAACAATGAGCTTATGGTGACATTTTTCACCCCCCACCAATGTCCTTTTTCTTGCAGTGTGTGCAGACACTATCTTCTTGGAATGTGATTCATATTGATGATTGATCATAGTGGATTGAGGTATCTATTTGACCAACCAAATCCGAATGCCAGACAAACTAGATGATTGGCCACGATCAGTGACTTTGACTTTGAGATCTGGTACATCAAGGGTAAGGAGAATAGGGTTGCAAACGCTCTTAGTAGGAGAGTACATGTGAATGACATAACAGATATGAGTTCTTATGGGACAAACTTACACGATCATATTTTACAATAAGGGAAATAGGATGATAGGTACATGGATCTTATGCACAGGTTACAACACAATACAAGTGGTCAGGATGTGGACCACAGATGGTTTTGTCAGATTTAGGGACATGATATATGTGTCGAATAACATTGAGCTCAAGAAGACTATCTTCTAAGATTTCATGCAAAATAATATTTAAGTCACCCAGGATACCAGAATACATTGACAGCAGTGAAGAATTTTTATCATTGGTCAAATTTGGAGAAGAACATGGTAAAGTTTGTGGCTAGATGTTTGCAATACCAGTAGGTGAAAGTACAAAGTAAGCATCAAAGTGGACTACTACAATTTATTGTGATTATAGAGTGGAATTGGGAGGTCATTTCCAAGGATTTCATCACATGTTTGTTGAGGACATCCAGACAACATGATTCCATCATGGTTGTTGTGGACAAGTTGACTAAGGTAGTGCACTTCATTCCAATGAATTCTACTTATTCAGCTAGTAATGTGGCATAGGTATTCTTTAGAGATTTAGTGACTTTGCATGGAGTTCCAAGAAATATTGTGCTAGACAAGGAGGTTAAGTTCACTTCCAAGTTCTGGAAGTAGTTGTTTGCAGTTTTGGACACAGAGTTGGTCTTCAGCACAACTTATCATCCACAGACATATGGATAAAGAGAGAGGGTCAACATGATATTGGAGGATATGTTAAGAATGTATGTGATGCATCAAAAACAGAAGTGGGAAGAGTATCTTCCATTGGTTGAGTTCACTTACACCAATGGGTATTAGGAGTCACTAAGGATGAGTTTGTTTGAGGCACTCTATGGGTGGAGTTGTAATACTCCCACCAGTTGTAGTGATTTAGCAAATAGTGTGTTATTTGGACTAGATATGTTAGCAGATATGGAAAAATAAATGTGGGTAATCAATAAGAATATGAAAGAAACACAGGACTAGAAGAAAATTTATGTAGATCAGAACAGGTTGTTTAAGGAGTTTCAGGTTGGGTAACAAGTGTATTTGTGCATCCAGACAAAGAAGAGCTCCTTGAGGATTGGATCATGTGCCAAGCTGGCACCTCAATTTTCTGGACCTTTCAAGATTATTGAAAGTATTGGACCAATAGCCTATAAAATTGCACTTCCTCCTACAAGGAAAGTCCATGATTTTTTCCATGTGTCATTGCTTAAGAAGTATGTTAAAGATTATGATCATGTGATTGACTGTTCTGTATTACAGGTGGAGCCAGAAGGAGAATTCTAGCTAAAACCTTAGTGTATATTATAGAGAAAGATGCTCATGCTCCAGAATCGAGAAATTGAGTAGGTTAATGTGCAGTGGAAGCACTTTGGGCCCGATAAAGGTACATGGGAGATGGCAGATCAGATGCAACCTATGTACCCTTCTCTATTCGCTGATTGAGAGTATGTTTTTGGTATGTGTTATGGTTTGATGTTTTGGTAAATGTACATATGTATATGGATGTAAATAACACCATGAGTTGTGTTATAAATCTCCTATAAGTGGTATGGGTGCCATGTTGTTATGCTTGCTATGATGTTATTTGTCATATTGGTTTTCTTCTCAGCAGGTTGATAATTGTAAATACTACATCGATCTAAGTTATAAAGCTCCATGGGCAATATGTTCTACTTTTAGCAGTCTCGTTGGTTGTATGTTTCATTGAACACCGATGACAGCGTTCCCCCAAGGGGGGGGGGGGGGGAGGGTTCTGTAATAACCCCAGTTAAAATTCGATGTAAATAAATTTAATAAAGGAAAAATAATAACCAAGTTCACGGGACACATATTACAACCTAAGTGTTGGGAAACAATTCTTAATGTGGGTGTTCATTTGATTTATTATGGCTCAAGAAATTGGTAAAGGAAATGGAAAACTCTTTGGAAAGGAATAAGGCATTAATTAGCATTTTATTTATGAAAATAATGGAAATTAGGAGAAAATGAAGGTGAAAGGTAATAGGTTGCATGTGAGGAGGAAAATGAAGGAATATAGTGGAAAATTGAAGGAAATAGAGGCCTCGTTAATAAAAAGGATTCTGAGGATCAGTTGGTACTTTTTGTTAGTTTGGAGATATCTCTCTATTCTCTCTCACTGTCACTCTAGGACACTTAGAGTTTTCTTGGAGAACTTCAACATTGGATCAAGGAAAGAAAAGAAGGAAAAGGAAAGCAAGGATCAAGAAAGGAAGAGCAGCATCTAGCAGCTACAGTGGGATTATTTACAGGTATCGATTTGCATGTGTGATTTCCTTGCTAGATTTGGCATGCATAGTACATGCATGTGTGTATTTGATTCTCGTTATTTCATTGGCATGGGTTTGGCCATGTGTGACAATGTTCTTTATCCTTTCCTTTCCATTTCTAGATATCCATGGTGTGATGGGTTCTCTTGTACTTGATTAAGATGGATTGTCAGATGGTTTCGAAACTGAGTGAGGTGGTCTCTAAAAGAAAGAACACATGGCCTAGGACTCCCTGAATCAGACTGGGATTATGGTAAAGATGTATTTTGTGTGCTTTGATGGGCCTATGAATCCTCGATTGGTGGATGGTGTGATATACAATAACTCATAGAGGTATGTGCCCTCGCTTAAGCCTAGGAGCCCTTGACAAGTGAATGGTTGGATATATGGTAAATCTTGGAGGGTGGAGTCTTGATTAGGCCTAGGAATCCTTCACCATTGTATGGCGTGATATATGGGTTATCATAGAGACTAGGAGATAGGAAAATTTGTTGTAACACCCTCCTCCCTCATCTACCCAAGTAAGCGGCCAATCAAGGTAAACATGTGATGACAAGTTACAATGATATGATTTGACCTCCTAAGTCACGTTAAGGAAATGGAACCAGTGTAAACACACCATAGAAACATTCAACATAAACAATAGGACCCCTACAACCATATGAACCTTTCTGCTCATCAGCCCTTGGGTCCCACTAAGATTTTAGACCACTTAAACCCTGGCCACTTCCATGATATGGGCATGATAACATCCAAGAGGATCTGGGCACTCTCATAACATGGCATGCCAGTGTCCAGGGACTATTTTTCTAAATGTTGTGCCAACGTCCCCAGGATTTGAGCCACTTTTCCAGGCCCAGAGCCTAGGTCACTGCCCATAATTCAATGAAACCTTCATAATATAAAGATAACAAATAAATGTTGATATAATTGCAATTAATTGAACAAGCCCTTGACTAGACCCCTACTATCCATGATAGGAATTTTGTTAAACATATCAGGAATATGCAATCTATAGGTGTAAATAACATATCTAAGCATAGGGGTCTCATACTCATATGATAATCGCTAAGAACCATTGGTTCCTCAACACATTAGTTTCCATTTCATCCATTAGGTCATATATACATTGCTCATTAATTTAAAAGGGAAAACATGATGAGATCCATACATAGCCACTTTCATAATACATATTCATAACCAACATAATAGGGACAGAAATACCAAGGAAGAAACAACCATAAAATCCAAATATAAACCAGTACAACACTCATAGAATAACAAGGATAAATAAACTCATAATAACAATGCAAAGGCCAACCAATTGTCGGAATTCCATGAACCACCCAACCATAGACATGGCTGAGCCAAAACTATCTTCATCTAGTCACTCCTGTGCCATATTCCAAGCATGAATGTGGGAACTCATAAAACACATCGATCCAAAACCATCAAGGGTTTCTAGAGGCCAACCACCTCAACCCATCAAATAGTGATTCCACCTCACAGTTGGACATCACAAAACCATCATCAGATTAGTCTCTACCCAATTCTCCCAAGGCTCTAGAGCATTTGTTCCAACCAAGGTTTCCAAGGTAGTAACTCAACCCACAACTTATCTGGGCTTCCAGAGCATTTGTCCAACTAGGGCTTCCAGGACTAGTAACTCTACCCACCAAGGGCTTCCAAAGCGTTTGTCCAACAAAGGCTTCCAGGACTAGTAACTCAACCCAAGTTGTTACATGGCTTCTTGAGTGTTTCTCCAACTAGGGCTTCTAAGAACTAGTAACTCAACCCAAGCTAAAGGAAACATGAGAACCAATTCAAAACAAAACAAAGAAATAAACCCACAATCTCCATGTCTATCCAAGAAATGGCAGGGCTAGGAAAATCCACTATCAATCCAGGCAATCCTCCATTCCAGTGATAGATCATGACCAATAAACCACATGCATATGCCATGCATGCCAAAACTAATGAGGAAAACATACATGCAACTCGGTACTTGGAAGTAATATCCATTGTAGTTATTGATCCTGATGTCATATTGCACTTTCCTTCTCTTGCGTTGCCTTCTTACTCCAAAACTCCAAGTATGCCACGCCTTCCAAGAGTACTCCAAGAAAACTCTAAGTGTCCATGAATGAGAGAGAGAAAAGATAGAGAAAGAGCTCCAAAACTGAACTGAAAAATGTCTGTGTACTGATCCTCATAAGCCTTTTTATTAATCATCCCTTTATTTCATTCATTTGCCATTATTTTCATTCATTTTCCTCCTCACATGCAAACTGTCACCTTTCACCTCCCTTTTCTCCTAATTTTCACTATTTTCATAATTAATGTTCCAAAATGCCATTTTTCCTTTCTAAAGCCTTAGCCATTGCCTTTCCAATTTCCTTAACCATAATAAACCAATGAACACCCACACTAGGATGTTTTTCCCAACATTCAGCTTGGAATAAGTGTCCCATAAACCATGGTTATTATTTTTCCTTTATTAACTTTTATTACATGGAATTTTCACCAGTGTTGTTATAGAACCCTCCGCCTTAGGGGAAAATACTCCTCGGTGTTCAAAAACACCTATAACCACATGATTGTTGCAAGAAAAACATATTGCCTATGGAGCTTTATAAACTATCTCGTTGCAGTATTTACAATTATCACCTTGCTAAGAAGAAAACCAACATGACAACATAACAAATATAGCTTCATAATGACATTACACCCATACCGCTTATTGGAGATTTATAACATAGCTCATGGTGGCATTTACATCCATATACATATGAAAATATACCAAACATCACCAAACATATACCAAAAACATATACCAAAGATATATGCCAAAACATCTGCTCAACCAGCGAACAAGGAAGGATATATAGTCTGCTTCATTGGGCCCAAAGTGCTTCCATTTCACTTTAACCAACTCGATTGCTCAGTTCCGAAGCACGAGTATCTTTCTCTACAATATACACTGAGGCTCTACCTGGAATTCTCCATCTGGCTCCACCTGCAATACATACCATTCAATCACATGATCAACATCTTTAACATACTTCTTAAGCAATGACACATGGAAAACATCATGGAATTTCATTGTGAAAGGTAGTGCAAGTCGAAAGGCTACTGTCCCAATCCTCTCAATAATACTGAATGGTCCCTAAAAATGGGGTGCCAACTTAGCACCTAATCCAATCTATAAGGAACTCTTCTTCAGTTAGATGTGCAAGTACACATGTTCCCCAACCTGGAACTCCTTGAACAACCTATTCTAATCTACATCGATATTTTGCCTATCTTGCGCCACTTTCAAATTATTCTTAATTACTTGCATTTATAGCTCCATGTCTACCAACATGTTCAGTCCAATTCATGAGCCTCATCATTGGGTAATTATATGGGCCTTAATTCACCTCCTAGCCTAGTCAAACCAACTACTCTCACAACTTATTGCATACTTTTGATTATATTTTGTTTATGAGATGAGTCAGAGTTGGATATTTTGCTCTGTGATCTAATGTGCATTTAATGCAGGATTAAAGCATAAAATAAAGGAATTTTGGCAAATACCTTGGTCAAAACTCGAATGGGACAAGGGAGAGGAATTATAGGAGGTAAATCCTCCTCATTTACTACCCCTCCATTTGAATATTCCTCCATTAGCTTGGAGTGCAAATAGCCAAATCATGAGGACTAGAAGGAATTCATTGGAGACTTCAAATGTATAAGTAGAGAGGCCTAGGACCTCAGTAGGATTCAGATTTTTTATTGTAAAACTCTACTCTATTTTTGAGCTGCAAGACTTGTGACAGTTTTTGATGTAATCCATGGTTTTGATAATAAAAATGAGTTTTGTTTTGAGCCAGCACTGAGCTAACTCATAGGGTTGAAGCTCTTGGGTTAGGGCCTAATCCTAGCATCCAAGGCTCCTATTTATTGTACATGTATGCTAGCATAGATTCATGGTTTAATTGTTCACTTACTTAAGTAGTTGCATTTCCATTACACCAGTGTAGAATAGATTGGTTGTATTTTAGTTTGTTTCCATTTGTGCCTTCTTTCAATTAGCAGGTTAGCGAGGATAAAAATATCACCATAAGGTTGTCAGTAGGTGTCTCAGCTTCACCTCCTCCCTCTGGGACCATGACTTGAGGAAAAGACCCTTCGGCAACCCCAAATACACATATTTCTAGTTCTTGCATAAGCTTTGGAGTTTGTTATCTTGATTCAGTACTTGGTTCATTGCATTGTCATCTTTTCCCATCACTCTCTTTCTGCAATAAGATCTCACTCATGTTCTCATTCCTTCAGTACTTTCTTCAGGCATAATATGGCAATTGATTCATGCTTTCCTAGTTTATGAGAATGTATCTTGTTGCATAGTTCTTGGAAGACACACAAGTTTTAAGCATTGCAAGTACTTTAGGAGGAGGTCTAGACTTCATCTCTGGCATCCATCTTCCACCTCATCCACCTCAACCATCTCTTGTTCCACCATCACCCTCACTAGTTTTTGTCCTTTTTTTATTGAAATTCCCCTAGACACATTGAGTGAATATAGCCCTCCCTTCTCTTGGATGTTGACTCATGAGTGTTCCTAGACCTTCTAACACCTATCCCACTCATCACACACCTTTTCCAATCTTCCCAACACCTCAACACCTCGAAATTATCTCTCGTCTACATCTTGTAGGTTTCCTATAATTCCTATAGGATCATCCTGTAGGTTTCTAGTACATCCTATAGGTTTCACTGAAACAGCGTGTTTTGAGGCCGAATTAATGGGGAACCTCTAGGAAGTCACAAAAAGCCTCCTAGGACCCTCCCACACCATCCAAACACTCCATAGACCTTCTAGCCATTCTCAACCACCTTCCATCCACCTGCCACATCCACAAGAACAATTAAATTACATGCTTGGTTTTACCAAAGAAAACAAAAAAAAATGAAAACAGATTTAGTTTAGTTTTCTTACTCACACATTAGTATGGTTGGATGCTCTTTACTTCTGTAACTTAGATAGCAGCATTAGGTTAGTGTTGATTCAACGATATTTCTTAGCATAGTTGTTTAAATGGTTAATTAGGATATGGTGTGATTTAGCATTACATGTTGTTTTTTTCATTGCTGCAGTAGAATAGCTCTCTTAGAGTAGATTTTCTCTTCTTCCATCAAAGGATCAAGATTCTTCTGACTCTATAAAATTCTAGCTTGGAACCCCTTGTGTCTCTCACCCGATGAACAGTGACAATAGGTAGGACCTTCACTTTTACTTGTGCATATAGCACTGTCACCTCCAAGTTTGTACGAACTTTAGGTTGATAAGTAAAGTTGGTAGCCCAAGAGTTGTAGCATCCTTGCTGCAATACTGGTGCTCATCACTATTTGGCGTAGTTTCCAGGGAGATGTCTAAGTAGAATGTGATTACTGCTTTCTTTTCCTCTATTTCTAGTCTCAAATTTTCTGCCATTAGTTTATTTCTGCAAAATTAATCTAGTAGCTTCCTTTCTTTCATTTGTCATTGTCTACTTTCCTTTCCATTCTTCAAGTAGAATTTCAATTCAGCAAGTAACTTTTCTTTTTGTCAATAATTTTCATTCAATCATCAATTTTATTTCTGCAAAGTACTTTCCAGTTAAAAAAAAAAAAAAACTTACAAAAACCAACCCAAAAACATTTCCTTTCATGCCTCGTAGTAATAGGGACAATTTAGGGAAATTATTGCCAAATACCCCCACTGCATCCAACAGCCAACCTTCTATATTCTTCAATGGCTATGAATTGGAGGAACCTTTAGGTGAGCAACCTGACATATTTGAAGAACCTACAGGGGAAGATAAGAAGAGGAGCCCATTCGTACTGAACCAATGGCTGAAAACCGAAATGATAGAGGGAATAGAGAGAGATTTGAGGGTGCCCCCCTCATCAGGGAAACCAATGGGGACACCAAGATGAAGAATATAAGCCCCTCTGCCCTACCTTATTTCCATGGCCTAATCACAAAGGACCCCAACACTTTCCTATTTGAGTTTGTTGTTATATGTTGAACCTATGACTATACAGATGATGAGCAAAAGTTAAAATTGTTTCCATCTACCCTAAAGGATGTAGCATTGTGCTGGTTCATGGGTTTACTTGGAGATAGAATCACAACTTGGGCTCAAATGCAGTAGGCTTTTAACAACAAATATCGGGACTACTGTAGGTCAAACGATCCTAAAGAAGAAATTTTCAGGATGACCATGGGCCAGGATGAATCCTTAGAAGACTACAAAGAAAGATTCCAGCTCAGTTACAAAAGGACCAGGTGCACACTTGACCCCAAGTCACTAAAGTTTGTCTTCCTCGGAGGAGTAAGGGAAGATCTTTTGGATACCTTTCATCCATTAGCAAGAGGAGATATCTACCAATTACCCTATGAGGATATCAAGACTGTCTTTAGAAACCATTCTAGGGCAGCCAAGGAAAAGGGTAGGAGTAGTCAACCTATGGCGAGTACATCATCTTCCAACTCAACCATCAAGGGTGAAATTGGAAATATGCTGGAAGATTTCAAAAGTGAGATGCCACAAACCCTTGCCTTGCAATTGGACACCATCAATATCAAAAGGAAGCAAGAGGAGGTAGAGAGATCCTTGGCCATCTTTTGTCCTAGATGCACCAGAAGGCATCCTAGGAATGAATGTCCATTAAACTGTATTGAAATTTTCTCGGTTTGTGAAGAAAACCACTCCATAGACAAGTGCCCTTCTTTACTCGGACTCAAAGCTGTATATCAAGGAGCTGAAGGGGTCTCAAAGAAGCTTTGCTACATCAACCAAAGGAGACCTCCTGGGCCTAGACCATACCAGCAGGGTATGCAAGGGTTATCCCATGCATATTACAACCCCAACCAAACCACAACTATACCTTCTTGGGGACCCCCTACTCATCCTTCCTAGTCTACACCCCCTCCTTGGTCTAATGCAGCTTAGTATCATTCTCAGCCAACCATCCATTCATTTCAACATTATGATTTGCCACAACCTCAGTGGAATACATCACTCTAGGGGTGGAGGCCCCAATACAACAATGCTCCATCTCTATTGCCTCCACCACCTACCCAACCATAACTCATACACTCTACTCCACCCAAGCAACCCCAGATGCCTACCCAGCCAAATCTAAACCTGAACAATAGGCAAGCTCAACAAGTATATATTGGAGAGACATCATAACCAACTTATGTTGTAGAAATCTAGGAGATCAACCTAAGAACTGGGAGAATTATCCTAAATAACCAACCTCCCTCTCCCCATAGGGAGGTTGAGGAAGAAAGAGAAGAAAGAAACCTTAAAGTAAATTTTCCCTTTCTTGAGAGATTAGCCCAACCACTCCAACCTACCCCAGAAGAAACTGAACTTTTGGGAGAATTGAAAAATATATGTGTAAAGATCCCTCTTCTCCAGGCACTAAAAGATGTCCCCATTTAGAATAATTTGATTAAGGATAAGTGCTTCAAGCATTGAGGAAGAATAAAAAGGGATGCCCCTACCATTAATGTCATTGGGCAGCTGTCCAACTTAATGTTGGGGTAGGTAATATGTCTGAAATATTTGGACCGTGGAAGCCCCGTAGTAGATGTGCACATCAATGGCACCATCATCCCACACACTCTGATCGATCTTGGGGTTGCCATTAATGTGATGACCAAGGACACCATGCTCAAGCTCAACCTCCAAGAGTCATTGAGGAAACCCACGACAGTTCTGCAACTTGCAGACCGTTCCATAGTCACCCTTGAGCGAATTATGGAGGACGTAATGGTCTCCATTGACTCCTAGGAGTACCCTGTAGATTTTCTGGTTCTCCAGCCTAAGGCTAAGCTTACTGGCTACCTTGTCATCCTTGGGAGGCCATGGTTGGCCACGGTCGATGTTTACATTAGCTGCAGAGCTGGGAATATGACCATCAAGAACGACCATATGTCCAAAGAATTAGTCCTATACCCTCCTGCTCAACCTTCTCTAGATCATGATTTACCTTTATGGTTGGAGGAGGATAAAGAAGATGAGGTTTATTCTGCCCAACTTTATGCTATGGAAGCAACCATATGAGGAGGATAGTAAGATGAGGATGACTTAATTGAACACTTGCTCCAAAATCCAACTCTTGGTTCATTACCATTGGAAGAAGAAGTAAGGGAAACCTAGAACAATCATCCAATTGACTTATGCTTGGCTGATTCCAACCCGCTCCATGTCAAAACCATAGAATTTGACCCAGAGAAAACTTTGAAAATTAATCCATCTCTTTCTACTCTCGAAGAGGAAAAACTATGCAACATGCTGAGAGAAAACCTATAAGCATTCGCTTGGAGTTACAAGGAAATGAAATGAGTACACCCCTTAGTGTGTACTCACCACATATACATCAAAGAAGGTTACAAGCCAGTGTAGCAACCACAAAGGAAGATGAATCCATCTCTTAAAGATATAGTCAAAGAAGAGTTGCAAAAACTACTAGATGCGGGATTCATTTCCCCTATCTCCGACAGTGAGTGGGTCTCTCCTTTAGTGCTAGTTCCCAAGAACAATGATAAGTGGATAATTTGTGTCGATTATAGGGAGTTGAACAAAGCCACAAAGAAGTATCATTTTCCCCTACCCTTCATTGACCAAATCCTGGATGGCCTAGGAGGGAAGAAGTTTTTTTCTTTCCTAGATGGATTTAGTGGGTACAACCAAATCCAAATTTGCCCAGAAGACCAAGATAAGACCACATTCACCTGTCCTTGGGGTACTTTTTCCTATAGGGTCCTTCCTTTTGGCCTATGCAATGCTCTTGCCACTTTTCAGAGATCAGTCTTGGGTATTTTCACTGAATTAGTACATGATGTGGTGGAAATTTATATGGATTATTTTACACCTTATGGCTGTGATTTTCAAGAAGCTGTGACTAACCTAGGAAAAGTATTGCACAAATGCATTGAAATGAACCTATCTCTCAGTCCGGAAAAATGTGAATTCTTAATGATTAAAGGGACCATGCTAGGTCATTCAATATCTCAGTAAGGATTGCAGGCAGATCAAAACAAAATAGAAATCATCCAAAGGGTCCCACCTTCGCACAAGCAGAGAGATGTCAGGATTTTCTTAGGGTTAGCTGGATACTACCAAAGATTCATAAAAGACTCTAGCAAGTTGGCCTCTCCTTTATTTGGGTTGTTGGCCAAGGTTCTGAGTTTATATGGTCAAAAAGCTGTCAAGAGGCCTTAGACACTTTAAAGGGTAAGTTAAGCATAGAACCAATTCTCTGAGGCCCGAACTAGGCCCTCCTCTTTCATATTCATGCTGATGCCTCACACAAAGCCATAGGGGTCGCCTTAGGTCAGATAGAGGAGAAATTTCCCTATGCCCTCTATTTTATCATTAAGAACCTATCAAAGGCTAAGCTAAATTATACTGTGACTGAAAAGGAACTCCTGGTTGTTGTGCATTCATTAAACAAATTTAGGCATTACATTACAAGCTATCAAACATTTGTGCATACTGAACATGTTGCAATAAAATATTTAATGAACAAACAAGATGTGAATGCTAGAATTATAAGGTGGTTGCTTTTATTACAACAATTTGATCTAACCATTGTTGATAAGCCTTGTAAAGAAAATGTTGTTGCAGATTTTTTGTCTAGGGTGAATCTACTTGTAGGTGAAGAAGGAATGGTGGATGACTAGTTACCAGATGAGCACTTGTTTGCTATTCAGTTCTCTCTCCATGGTTTGATGATATAGCAAACTATTTGGTTTCAGCACAATTACCACCAAACTTGCCCTCCAAAGAAAAGAGCAAGATAGTCAAGAAGAGCAGCCCCTTGACCTGAATTGGGGGCAATATTTTCAAACTTGGCCCAGATCAAAACTTGAGAAGGTGTGTTAGGGAAGCGGAAGTTTTTGACATCCTTCTGACCTGTTATGATGGACCTTGTGGAGGTCACTTCGCAACAAAGAGGACAACATTCAAAGTGTTACAAGTAGGCTATTATTGGCCCACTCTTCATCAATATGTGAAAAAGTCCATTAGTCAGTGTGATCAGTGCCAGAGGATGGGAAAGCCTACTCCAAGAGATGAAATGCCCCTACAGCCTCAAGTGACTTTTGAGCCATTTGGCAAGCGGGGCATGGACTTCATTGGCCCTATCAACCCTCCTTCAAAGAAAAAATAGTGCATTATTGTGTGCACTGATTATTTGACTAAGTGGGTTGAAACCAAAGCAATTAAGGCAACAACTAAAGAGAAGGTGGCTAAGTTCTTAAGAGAGAATGTATTCTACAAATTTGGCTACCCAAGAGAGCTAGTCAAAGACCAAGGTAACCAGTTTACCTCCAACATGATTGAAGAATTGCTCAACCATCACAAAATCAAGCATAGGACCTCCACTCCCTATCATCCACAAGGTAATGTGCAAGTGGAGGTGACCAACAGGGCAATGGAGAGCATCTTAACCAAGGTAGTGAGTAGCAACAGAAAGGATTGGGCAGGGAGACTAGTTGAGGCCACCTGGGCCTATAATACAACATGGAAGACCACCACTAGATTTACACCCTATGAACTGGTCTATGGAAAAAAGGCTTTGTTGTCCATTGAGTTTGAATATAATAGATTAAGGATGGCAGCCCAACTAGATCTGGATCTCAATCATGCACATAAAGAATGATTGTTCCAATTGAGTGGCTTGGATGAATTCAGAATGCAGGCCCTCCTACATACAAAGATAGTTCACCTTTAGAGGAAGATCTGGCATGATAAACATGTTAAAGAGAAGCAATTTCAAAAGGGTGATTGGGAATTGTTATATGATTCTAGGTATAAAGACTTCAAGGGCAAGCTAAGGACGAGATGGCTTGGACCTTATGTGGTGGAGAGATTCCATGATAATGGTTCAGTGAAAATAGGAAAAATAGGTGAAGAATCCATTCCATTGCTTGTTAATGGACACCGATTGAAAATGTACAAGAGGCATTTATCAAAGCAAGATTTCATTGACAATATCCATAAAATAGTGATGATGGTGGAGCAATTTCCATCTCCTCCCTCATCATGTCACTAAGAAAAAAGAAAAAAGAATAAGGACTCAGGTGAAAACCTCCATGAGGCGCCTGAGTCCGATCTTTGGGTTGAAAACCTCGTGAGGCGGCCCAAGGATGAGAAAAAATAGAAATAAGAATAAGAATATCCCTGGGTGAAAACCTTCTTTGAGGTAGCCAGGGAAAACATCTAGGGTGAAAACCTCTCTGAGGCAGCCTAGGTGTTTCTCTAAAAAAAAAAAGAGAGAGAGAAAGATATAATTGTTATATGCAGGTGGGTGAGAAAGACAGTCAAGGAGAAAAAAGAGGATCCAAAGGGAACCCTTCCTCACACCTATCCATCTCCTCCACTCCTTACCATGCATCCCTCCATCATTTCTATCATTTTCCACTCCACTGCTTCAATTTATGTGTAGACTGTGATTTCTACAGGATCCCTTGTATTCCTAGAGGATCCCTTGAAAACCTACAGGATGATCTTATAGGAATTATAGTGGCCCGAGAGAACCTATAGGAAGCAATCCAAGGGAACATGGTAGGTTTTTTAGGTCCCTAAAATTCATCCTATATATGATCTAACCCCTCACCTTGTCCATTACCATCATCCCTGTACTCACCTTTCAAAACAAAAATAGATCAGTTTCTACCAGTTACGAAAAAATAAAAAAAAACAGAGGAGAGTAAGAGCATTACCTAAATGTCCCTTGCTCCATACACATTCCTACTCCCTTTGTCCATTCATTACACCATCCTCACAGCCCCAACCAGCAACATGATTAAGAAATTCTAACAGAGAAGCAGCTACAGGACATCCTGTAGAAAATCATATAGCATCCTATCACACAAAATGTCAATCATTAGCTACAAGTCTTCACTAGGATGATCCAGGAGCTCCACAATAGCAGCAACATCATATCTTTAGTCACAGGCACCTGTAAAAGCCAAGAAACCATCAATAGACAGCAAGAGGAGAAAGAAGAATGACCATGCAGTAAATACATAACGTAGCACCTTTGATCTTTGACAACTTCAGCATGGCCTTGAGACCGCAGGTAAGTATCCCACTCACTCACTCATATGCATCATTTGATCAAAATTTGTAAGGGTTACAAGATAGTTGGTTTATAAGTGAAAAGGTGGCTAGTTAACTGGCCACTATCGTTCAATCATCACATGCAAAACCTGGTGTCCTCTCACACATGGTTGTAGTCAGCTCAAAGACAGAGGAGGAGTAGGACAACAGGAGGTTAACTACAGATCTACGAGGTGTGAGTTGATTATGAGGAGAGGAAATTATGAGGTGGTAGTGGGGACCAATGGTCCAAAAATGGCAACATACCACTACTGCCAGCACACCACCTCACCTCGAAACACCATAAAGGGAAATAAAACATCATTTGCATGCATTCATGCATTCCACCTCCTCAAAAATCCCTCACTCAAGTCACTCTTATAAATCTGGCCATCCATCGGAAGCAAGGATCCATCATTCTGCAAGAGAATTTCTACAGGAGCATGCACAGGAATTCCTACAGGAATAGTCTACAGGAGCAGTCTACACGATACACAGAGGAAGTTTATAGGATAGGCAGAGAAGATTTCAAGAGGGGATATCACAGGAATTGTCAGCTGCCACTATTCTAAGGAGGTAGGATCTAAAAATCCATCCCCATTTACAATCAAATGAATAGAAATTCTCTAAAATCTAGTGGAGTTAGCAAACTGTAGGAGGTGAATTACATAAACAGTAAACTTTGCTTTCCTCAAGAATTCAAAAATTTTGTGTCAAACCTCCCATTTTCTCCTCAAGCCTCACAAGCAAGATGAGAAGAGGGTTTAATAGGAGAGAACCTAAAAACACTCTGAGGATACAAAAATACCCCCAAGTGCTTGAAATCTTTACAAGACACAACTAGATGGGGTTTTTTGAAAAATTTACAAGGTATGATGATGAGGTGGCTCAAGAATTTGCTCATTCCCTCACTCCACATAGCAGAATCCATGCCACAATTATAGTTAGAGGGCTCACTATAGATCTCACCCCAAATCCCATCAGTAGGGACACAACGCTTCCCCTAGTAATTCCATGGAGAAAAGAAGACAAAGCAGACAGTCAGGTGGCAAAAAGGAAATTCTTTTTAGAAGGTGAAGAACCCACTGAGGATAAAAATGGAGTAAGGAGGGAAAATCTGCCATACCCATGGAGTGAGGTAGGATACCAAATCATCAAATATATCTCATGTGAGGGTAGTAACAGTTTTGTTTATGGATACCACTTTAGGATCCTTGAAGAATTAATATTTTGGGTAGAGACACCAGTTCACCAAAGACTCAACATACCCTATTTATTGATGCAATCACTCATAGACTCCAGCAAAAAAGTAAAGGAAGGGAATACCAAACAATTGGCTCACCATGGGTTGATTAGGATCCTCATTGAGGATTCCCTCCAAAACCTCAAAATCCCTATAACATAGTCAGTCTTTAGAGACTTGCCAATAGATCATGACATCAAAACCCTCACTTATGTTGTTAGTCCTTCTGTTAGTCAGGAGGAGGAAAAATAGGAAGAGGAAGATAAAAAGTTAGATAAGGATGAGATGGATGAAGAAGAAAAAGCTGACACAGAGGAACATGATGAATAAGAAGAAGAAGAGGGAGAAGAGAAGGAGGATGATGCTGAAATAGAGGAGGAAACTAAGGAAGAACAACAAGAGGAAGAAGACAGGAAAAACAGACAGGGGAAAGGCATTGAAATAGAAAAGGAAGAACACAAAGAGGAGTCACCTAGGGTGTCTCCAGATGCTACTGAGAGGGAGGCACCAGCTACCCTCACTGCTCTCAGCACCCCAGTCAAGAAAAAAGGGAAAAGAAGGAGGCAACCCCTTTATATTTCAAAACAAGAAAGAGCACAAGAATCCAATAAGGGAAGCCACAAATATCAACAAAAATCCCTATTGAGATTGAATATTTCCCTACACCAAGAGACAAAATACCTTCCCCTAATTCACCAATCACCTATGTAAGGAGGCCTAGTACTAGATTAACTTCCTTAAAGGGTAAGGCCGTCCTACAGGATCCACAGCAAAGCCTACAGGATACTCTGCAAAAACTATAGGAAGCTGAGAAATTGGAAGGTAAGGTAGGGGAGCAGCAAGAAACAAAAGAAGAAGACCCTGAAACAAAGGAACCAAGCCCCCAACCTAACCTAGACTCCTACTATCAGTTTATTGAAGGAGGCAGGGTGATACCTCAAAAATTTTCCATCCCATTATTTTTAGAACTTGAGAAGGAAAGGGCCAGAACCCACTGATGGATGAAAATCGCCAAGTCAAAAGGGGTGGAAGACATTGGGCACATGGAAGAGAAGCTCAAAGAAATGGGCAAAGAGCTAAGTGGCTTAAGGGACAGAGAAGCAATAATGAGAGATCAATTTGAGAGGTAAAATGAATGGTCGAGGGGACAACTACAAGAAAGGGAGAACCAACCAACATGTATGGCCAACCTCTCCTTGGAAGCCATCCAGTGTAAGATTCCAGCTAAATCCTATTCTATTTACCTCAAAGAAAAATGGTTGTAGTTTCAGGTCAAAACACTAGCACAAAGGGGCACCATGCCATTTTAGGACTACAGGAAGTTTATTGATCTTTGTGATCAAAGTACACTAGAGGATAGGGCCAAAATGGCTGAGTTTTACTTGCACAACATAGCCCTCATAGACATAAATGTTTGGGACCCTAATGCCAAGCTAAGAGATCTACAATTAATGGATTTGGCATCATGGATGAACCATGAGGAGTCAAGGGTTACAGAGATGAAAAGAATATTGGCCAAAAAGCAAAATGAACCTCTTTTCATTAGAGTTGAACAATCAAATCCCATGGCCCTAATCAACACCCATAATCTGATTATAAATGATCTTAAGCTAGCACCTAGATATATTTCTGCCCAAGAGCAAGCAATTTCACATTTTGAAGATATGTTTACACTGCTAGGAGATGATAGTATACATTCCTACCTAAGGAGATGTAACACACTACCACACAGCTTGAAGAGAGAATATCACTCCCCTCAAAGGTTGAGAGAGGCACTCAACATGACACCTATGTATAAGAAATCAATGCGAAGGTTGAAGGTCAATTGGATAGCCCTAAAATTCAATCCACCACTACTCCTAGGGATGCTAGAAGGGAGAAAAGAAGAAGAGGAAAAGAGGTAGTGGGAAGAAGTAAAAAAGAAAGCAGGCTTCTATGAACAAGAAGAAGAGACCACAACAGAGGCATGGGATGTCAAAGAGGCTACCAAAGCCATGAAGGACATGGACATTAACTAAGTTGCTCAGAGGATGAACAACACTTTCGATAGGGGGTGATGATGAGCCTCATCATTGGGTAATTATATGGGCCTTAATTCACCTCCTAGCTTAGTCAAACCAACTATTCTTACAACTTATTGCAAACTTTTGATTATATTTTGTTTATGAGATGAGTTAGACTTGGATATTTTGCTTTGTGGTCTAATGTGCATTTAATGCATGATTAAAGAATAAAAGAAAGGAATTTTGGCAAAGACCTTGGTCAAAACTCGAATGGGACAAGGGAGAGGAATTATAGGAGGTAATCTTCCTCATTTACTACCCCTCCATTTGAATATTCCTCCATCAGCTCGAAGTGAAAACAACCAAATCATGAGGACAAGAAGGCAGTCGAGGAAGTGAAAGAAAAAGCACCAGTTTATCTCGAGTTTGGGAGCTGAGCCTCCCTAATTTTAAGGAAATCGTTGGAGACTTCAGATGTATAAGTAGAGAGGCTTAGGACCTTAATAGGATTTGGATTTTTTGATTGTAAAACTCTACTCTATTTTCAAGTTGCAAGACTTGTGACAGTTTTTTATGTAATCCATGGTTTTGATAATAAAAATGAGTTTTGTTTTGAGCCAGCACTAAGCTAACTCAGAGGGTTGAAGCTCTTGGGTTAGGGCCCAACCCTAGCACCCAAGGATCCTCTTTATTGTAAATGTACTAGCATAGATTCATGGTTTAATTGTTCACTTGCTTAAGTAGTTGCATTTCCATTTCAACAATGTAGAATAGATTGGTTATATTTTAGTTGGCTTCCATTTGTGCCTTCTTTCAATTAGCAGGTTAGCAAGGAGAAAAAGATCACCATAAGGTTGTCAGTAGGTGTCTCAGCCTCACCTCCTCCCTCTGGGACCATGACTTAAGGAAGAGACCCTTCAACAACCCCAAAGACACAAATTTCTAGTTCTTGCATGAGCTTTGGAGTTTGTTATCTTGATTCGATACTTGGGTCATTGCATTTTCATCTTTTCCCATCACTCTCTTTTTTCAATAAGATCTCACTCATGTTCTCATTCCTTCAGCACTTTCTTCATGCATAATATGGGCAATTGATTCATGCTTTCCTAGTTTATGAGAATGTATCTTGTTGCATAGTTCTTGGAAGACACACACATTTTAAGCATTGCAGGTACTTCAGGAGGAGGTCTAGACTTCATCACCAGCATCCATATTCCACCTCATCCACCTCAACCATCTCTTGTTCCACCATCACCCTCACTAGCTTTTGTCATTTTTTTTATTGAAATTCCCCTAGACACATTGAGTGAATATAGCCACTCTTCTCTTGGATATTGACTCATGAGTGTTCCTAAACCTTCTAACACCCTATGCCACTCATCACACACCTTTTCCAAGCTTCCCAACACATCAAACACCTCACAATTAGCTCTCGGCTGCATCCTGTAGGTTTTTTGTAATTCCTACACGATCATCATGTAGGTTTCTAGTACATCTTGTAGGTTTTCCTGAAAGGGCCTGTTTTGAGGCTGAATTGACGGGGAACCTCTAGGAAGTCACAAAAAGCCTCCTAGGACCCTCCCACACCATCCAAACACTCCATAGACCTTATAGCCATCCTCAACCACCTTCCATCCACCTGTCACATCCACAAGAACAATTAAATTGCATGCTTGATTTTACCAAAGAAAATCAAAAAAAGTGAAAGCATATTTGGTTTAGTTTTCTTACTCACACATTAGTATGGTTGGATGCTCTTACTTCTATAACTTAGATAGCAGCATTAGGTTAGTGTTGATTCAACAATTTTTGCTAGCATAGCTATTTAAATGGTTAATTAGGATATGGTGTGATTTAGCATTACATGTTTTTCTTCATTACTGCAGTAGAGTAGCTCTCTTAGAGTAGATTTTCTCTTCTTCCATCAAAGGATCAAGCTTCTTTTGACTCTATAGAATTCTAGCTTGGAACACCCGCGGTCTCTCGCCAGATGAACAATGACAACAAATAGGACCTTCACTTTTACTTGTGCATATAGCACTACCACCTCCAAGTTTTTATGAACCCTGGGTTGATAAGTAAAGTTGGTAGGCCAGGAGTTGCAACATCCTTGCTGCAATACTGGCGCCCATCACCAATCAGCACCCTATTAACTGGATCACTCCAACTGATGGTAGTATTGCAACTTCGCCCATAAAATGCCTCAAATGGACTCATCCTCAGTGAGTCTTGGTACCCATTGTTGTAAGCGAACTCTACCAATGGAATATACTCTTCCCAATTTCGTACTTGATGCATCACATACATCCTCAACATGTCCTCCAATATCTTGTTGACCCTCTTAGTCTATCCATCTGTCTATGAATGATAAGATGCACTTAAGGAAAACTTTATGCCCAAACCTGCAAACAATGCCTTCTAAAACTTGGAAGTGAACTTTGCATCCCTGTCTAATACAATCTTCTTCAGAATTTGTAACAGCCCTGGTTAAAAATCCATGTAAAAATATATAAGGCTACGGTTGATGAGACACGTATTCCATGTTGAATGGTGCAAAAAACACCCTAGTGGGTGTTCATTTTAGTTATTATGGCTAAATGAAATTGGCAAAGGCAATGGCAAAGGATCTAGAAAGGTAAGAGGCATTAATCAGAATTTATTTATGAAAATAATGGAAATTCAGAGAAAAGGGAAGTGAAAGTTCACAGGTTGCATGTGAGTAGGAAATTGAAGGAAAATAATGGAAAATGAAGAAAATAGAGGCCTCATTGATAAAAAGGCTTCTGAGGATCAGTGGGAAGGCTTAGTCATTGCAAGCTTAGTTAGTTCATTTTTAGAGCTCTCTCATTATTCTCTCTCTCTCTCACTCTTGGACACTTGGATTTTTCTTGGAGCACTTTGGAATTGGATAAAGAAAGGAAAAGAAGGCAAGAAGAAGCAAAGATCAAGCAAAGAAGAGTAGGATCAAGAAGCTACAACAATATTCTTTGTAAGTATCGATTTGCATGTGTATTTTCATTGCTATATTTGGCATGCATGGTATTGCATGTGGTTTTTTTTCTTTTATGGCATTTGTTTTTCTAGGTGTGACATTCTTTTCACCCTAGCCTTGCCATTTCTGGATAACCATGGTATAATGGGGTCCTCATGATTTGGTTGAGTTGGATTGTCAGATGGATTCAAAGCTGAGTAAGGTGGATCTACGAATGATAGAGCACATGGCCTAATGGTCCATGAAGCGGCCTATGGATCACAGTAAAGCCACTGCATAGTAACCCTTGAACCAGACTATGGGTTGTGGTAAATCCAAGATTGTGTGCCTCGGTGGGCCTAGAAATCCTTTTGGGTGAATGGTGGGATATATCATAAATCCAGGAGGTGGATTTCTCTTTGTTGATCCCAGTAATCCCATGTTTGGGATATGTGGTAAATCCTGGAGAGTGGGTCTCGGTTTAGGGCCTAGTGATCAAGTGGAGATCATGGTAAAGCCTATTACTACATGTTCATTGTGGTCGCCTAGTGATCCAGGATGGATTACAGTAAAGCATGGATTCTATTGATGAGGGTGAGGTGGTTTAGCCTCATGATGCCCTGGTTGGTTCTTTTGGTTTAAGTCCCACATTCATGCTTGAAATATGGCACGGGGGTGAATGTATGAAGAGATATTTGGTTCAACCATTCTATGGTCAGGTAGAACATGGTAGTCCCATCCCGGGTTTGTATTTTGCATCATCAATGTGAGGTTATCTCTCCTTGTATTTCTATGAGTATTATATTGGTTTATATGTGGATCATATGGTTGTGATTTCATTATTATTTCTTTTGCTATTATGTTGGTTATGTATGTGCTTTATGACAATGGCTATGTATGGCTTTCATCATGTTTTTACTTGTAAATGGAAGGAAAATGTATCTATGACCTACTAGATGATAATGCATAAAATGATATGAGGGAAAATTGTTTCTTAGAGATTCTCATATAATAGGTATGATATCCCTATGCTTAAATATGTTGTCTACACCTATAGATTACATATTTGTGATATGTTTGACAAAATTCCTATCATGGCTAGTAGGGGTCCAGTAAAGGGCTTGTTAAAGTATTTACTTGTGCATCATTATTTCCCTGTTTTCTTACTATTCTGAAGGTGTTATTCAATTCTGGGTGGTGACCTAAGCTTTGGCCCTGAAAAAGTGGCTCAAATCCCAAGGACACTGACACAACACTGATAAAAATAGTCCTTGGACACCGTCATGCCCTGTCATGAGAGCGTCCAAATCGTCCTAGACATTGATAGGCCTATAGCATGGGAGCGTCCAGAGTTCAAGTGATCAAAAACTTCAGTGGGACCCAGGGGCTAGCTACCTGAGTCGTTGGAATGGTTCCTAGGAGTCCTGTAGCTGATGTGGAAGGTATGTATGTTGTGTTTTCATTGATTCCACTTCCTTAAGGTCACATGGGAGGTTGTCTCCAATCATAGTAGCCTCTCATCACATGTTTACCCTGGTTGGTCGGTTACTTGGGTAGATGTTGAAGGAGAGTGCTACAGAGTAGTATCAGAGCAGGTTGTGCTCTATTTGGGTCATATCTAATACCACAGAGTGGTATTAGAGCATAGTTCACCCCTCAGGCCAGATCAACAGTGTGTTGTTCATGCATTCATGTTGGTTTCATATGCATTCTATATGCTTGTAGTCCATGCGCTTGTTGCATTTACATGGTGTTGGCCATGGCTATATTAATGTCTCCATGTGAAGGTTGATGGTGTTTTTCTGGTATGTGTCGTCATAAGTGTATGGTTGTACATGCATTATTTAAGCATGTCAGTGTTTATATGTTGTTATGCATGCATTTTCATGATGAAGATTGTTGTGCATAAGGTAATTGTATGAAATTAGGTCATAATTATGCTATTGGTATGTTATGATGCTAATGTGTTGGCTTAGATAGAGCAGGATATGCAGATCATCAAATTGAAGTTGCTACATTGGACCTCGAGGCAAGAGCATGTTGTACTAAAGGTTATATGTTGGGCATGCAGATATGTAGGTTAAGGATTGTTATATGTTTTATGGTTATGTCTATGCCTTTAATTCTACTGATGTTATGGTTATGTACATGATAGATTATGGTTGATTAGTGTAGCCATATGCTCATGTGTAAAATAGTCATGAATGATAGTAACCTGTGCTTGTATGCATTTCTATTGTTGTTTTATATTAAATAACTTGATGATTATGTTATATGTTATTGAGGAGTATGTTATAGGGGTTGTTGTTATATGATAGTTATCTTGATGATTAGGTTATATGTTGTTGATGAGCATGATATATAACTTGTTGTTGTTATATGCTAGTAACTTGATGATTATGGTTATTACATTGAGATATGTATGTTATGTGTATCGTACTAATTTGGATTGATCGATGCAAATGGCTAGGGTTATGGCATTCAGGTATGAGTTAATATGTTGTGACATTATGTCATACTAATATAGACTGACTGTGCATATGTGATTTCTATGCATGAATAACAATTGTTTATGAGCTTATGGTGTGAACATGTTAGTTAGCTACTATTATGGATATCGTGACCTTATTTATGTTTGAGTTGATATGTTGCGAAGTTATATCATTCTAAACTAGCTTGATTGTGCAGAAAATTTAGCCTCCCCTGAGATACATTAAGGTATGAGTTTCTTTATTCGTATATTTGGTGCTTGACTATTTTCTTATGCCGTATATTTGGTGCTTGACTATTTTCTTATGTCATATATTTGATGCTTGACTATGTCATCCATTTGGTGTTTGAGTGTTTGGTGTATATCATGTCGTCTAGTTGATTTATCTAATATTGTACATTTATAATTGTTTGAATGTTTGATTAATTGCATGATATGAGTATGTGTCTATAATATTGCATGAAGAAATGATCTTGTTTTAAGATGGTTTTACTCACACATTTGTATTTAGACAATTGATATGTACTTGAGTGTAGTAGGTGACGGAGTAGCATTATGTCTAATGACTATAAGTTGACTATGGATTATGACATGATTATTAGTCTTGGTAAAGGTTGATTTCAAATTGATAGATATGATTGTTTTCATATTTGGAACATGTGGTTAACATGTGTAAATAGTGCAAGAAACATGCTTGGTATTAGCATAACAAGGTAATAGTTCATGTGTTTATATAACTAACAATTGGGCGATGTGACAGTGCATAGTAACACTCAATCGCAACAAGGTAATTGGTAAAAGAAAGCCATTGGGTAGGAATTCCTTTAGCCATGTTTGGAAACCCTAATTCCAAATGAATGAGTGCTTTACATACAGGAAACCTTCTCAACCTTGAATTTGTCTGACATTATGTGGATATGTGCTAGATGCATGAACTTGTATTTGACATGTATACTAACTAATCTCTAGTTACAGGTGGATCTTTCAAGGGAATTGGAGTCTCTTGAGAGATCGTGTGGATGTGTTCAGTTGAAAGTAACATGCTTGGAACAACAAGGTAAGGTAACCAGTGTATTTTTGTGTTTATTTAAGAATTGATAGTTATGTGTTGATGGCAGTACGATGCAAGGGACTTCCTGGAAAATAAATTTCCACAGAATCTTGAAGAAGGCTCAAGTTTAGCTTTCCCTTGGAAGAATTGGGAACCATGGGATTGAGTCATGGTGTTTGTCTTTAGTCTTGTTCTTTTGGTATTTTGTGATTTTTTGAGCTCGATTTGCAGTTTTGTTTATGCCTGATGCAAGGCCTTGCCACTTTGTTCATGGTGTCATATTGTTATTGGTTTCCATGGTTTTATTCTTATTTGTTTCTTGTGCTTGCCTTTTAAGTTTTGAGTCTTGGGAATTGTTTGGAAAAAAATAAAGTTGATGGAACTCTGGGAAAGTTGTATGGAACCCAATAGGTAATATAAGGTCTAGATGAAGCTCAATGCATGAGTAAGGGAAGTTGAAGGTAAGAATATGACAGTCAGGTGGTTTGATTGGCTCCATTGTGGTAAATGGACGATGGCAAGACAATCATGAGAAAGGTAATAGGAAAGTAAAGTGAGTGGGTCTCAGGCATCAGATGCCTTAGCTATGTTGAGAACGATTGTTCTCAATGTTGTGCATGGTGTGCATAGATAGAGGGTGTTCTCTTAACCTTGACCTTATGATATCTAGTAATTATGTTGTGATCATGATTATGATGATGGCTATATGTGTATACATGTATGTATGTATGTATGTATGTATGTCATGTCTGACAGGGTCATCATGGATCACGATTGTTTTTATGCTAGTGTTTATATGTATATATGTACTATGTATGTATGACGTTGTCTAACAGGATCATGATTTTTTAATGTTAATGTTTATATATATATATATATGTGTGTGTGTGTGTGTGTGTGTGTGTGTGTGTGTCATTGTCTGACATGGTTGTCAGGGATCATTCTTGTGGAGGAATGATTGCTTATGCAGGTGAATGGCATGAAGAGGTTCCTGGCTATGAGGAATCAAGTGGGAAGAGTACTCATGAAAAATATATGAGCTCAGTATCATGTGGATATGAATTGATATTGTATGCTTGTATTATTGCCTATGTTTATGTTATGACAGGTAACATTGAAGGATACATCAGCAAAATGAAAGCAGTGTGGTCTGCGACGTGTTGGGATAAGCATGGATAAGATACCGGAAGAAAGATTGCTCGGTAGAGACAATGTGGTTTTGGATGTGTGGTACTACTATTGTGCATATATTGTATATGTTGTACATGTTGCATCTGTGATGTTGAGTGCATGTGGTGTTGTGTATATATAGTGTGTGTATGTGTTGTTCATGCCATGTTATGTGTAGGTTGGTACAGATAGTGTTGTGTGAAATTGCATATGCAGTATTGGGTATAGATTGTGCTATGTACATGTTGGATATATAGTGCATGTTGCTATGTACATGTGTTGTAGTGTGCATGTTGTAAATATGGTACTATGTACATATGGTGTTGTGCGCATGAGTGTACATGTGGTGTTGTGAGCATGTGGTGTTGTGTACATGTTGTACAAGTGGTGTTGTGTGTAGGTGGTGATGTGTGCATGCCGTGCATGTGGCATTGTGTACATGTGGTGTCGTGTACATGTCATGCATGTGGTGTTGTGTACAAGTGGTATTGTGTACACCTTGTATAGGTGGTGTAGTGTACATATGGCACAGTGTACAATTTGTGTAGGTGGTGTCGTGCACATGTGATGCTTTTCACATATTGTGCAGGCGGTTCAGTGTACATGTTGTATATATGGTGCTGGTGTACATGTGGTATTATGTGCATGTCGTACATGTTGTGTTGTGTACATGAGGTATTAGGCATGTGCATAGTGTAGTCGTGGTATCATGACATGTGCATTCATTATGTTGTACTTTGTGTATGTATATGTATTTTGTTGTAGATTTGGTGTAGGTATATGTATTGTGTTGCGGTGTACACTAGATATAGGTGTATGTATTGTGTTGTGGTACACTGGGTGTAGGTGTATGTGTTGTATGTCACGTATAGGTGCATGTATTACATTTCATTATGTGTTGTGTGTGGTTGTATGTGTGTGATGCACACTATGTGCATGTGCACATGGTTGAGGAGAAGGAACTTGGTGTTTGTTGGGTGTGACAACTGATCTAGAGTGCATATGGAATAGAGACAAAGGTAAAACCTAAGGATTAATTAAAGGATAAATATCAGTATTTTATTTCAGTTTTATTATGCATGTGGTTTATGATTTTGGTCTATGATGATTACATGTGATCTAGGATTTCGATTAATGATGGTTATATGTGATTTATTATCTTGATCTATGATGGTTACGTTTTGAGCTAGTCTGATGTGATATGTTTATACATGATGATTTGGTCAAATATTCTTGTTGAATTGTTGTGACAGGAAGCGAACATAATTGCAAGTGTACATTGTTGACGGGCTACCAATGAGGTATGATGTGAATATATTTCAATTTTTTTAAATCTAATCGAATTTATGTGCTTGGCACAGGAAGCACGGGAATGCCCGAATGGGTGGTTGAAACTGACTACAATAATTAGCAGCAGCAGTGAAAGTGTTGGGTGTGGAGACTGATTATCTTTTGTATTCAAACTTATCGCCACATTGGACCCTAGTTCGTAATGGGGTGGAAACTCTGCCCATAAAATATTCGCTGCAGGGGGGGTCTAGGGGGGGTCTAGGGGGGGGCAGCTGTGACCTTTGGGAAGCCCCCCCGAAGCTAAAAATAGATGTAAAATTGTCTTGTAAAATGTTGTAATTTTGTAGTCAATCTGGGCCATTCATTAAGCGGAGATCTCACGATAGAAGTTATGTTTAATTTATGGTTTTTTGCCATAGAAGGAATCCCCTCGCTATATATGAGGGAATTGTATTGCGTCTATGTAGATCTGTATTCTAAGTGAGGAAAAGAGAGGAAAATGAGAGCGAAGAGGGAATTACAATGAATCTTTTGTAGGTTGTATCTCTTCAGTTTGCTAGATAATATAAAAGGAAGGACTGGTTGTTTCTCTGTGGGTGTAGTCCAAATTAGGTGAGCCACATATATCTGTGTCTCTCTTGTTTTATGCGTTTTCTATGTTTATATTTCTCCAATATTTTATGTGTTACATTGTTCTGTAATATATAATTATCTAATAATTGGTATTAGAGCCAAAGGTATATTTGGATGATAAACTCGCAAGAGAAAAGGGTTCCTGGTTCGAGTGGGAGCAATGGTGGAAAATGGTAGGTTTAGGGTCGAAAATTTTAACGGCCAAAACTATAGGTTTTAACCACGTACAGAATTTACCTACATAAGAATTCTAAAAGTTAGAAAATAAACAATGTGGCAACATAACACATAAAACACATATACACAAAGATTTTCCCTTGGATCCCAAAACTGGGACTACTAGCTTGATTTTTCATTATGTTCCTTTCAATGTTACAATATATATTTATACATGTTGAAGCATCCAATACCATGGACCGAAAACCATCGCGTCCAAAGCCATGGACCAAAAACCATCACATCCAAAACCATGTGCAAAAAATCATGCATAAAACCATAGGTAGGTCCACCCAACCTAATATAGGGTCAAAAAACAAAATTTTCTGGGGCGCTGCCCTGGAGCCCATAGAGTGGGGTTACCTGCACCCCTAAAACCCCCTGTGACCACCCCCCCCCCCCCCCCCCCC
>APFE031363327.1:100579-120184 GCA_000404065.3 Pinus taeda
TCTAATCATTGTGTTTATCTCAAAAGGCAAAATGATGGAAGCTATATTATATTGTTATTGTATGTAGATGGCATGCTTGTTGCAGGTTCTAACATGCAGGAAATAAATGTGCTCAAAAGAAAATTGGTGAACTCATTTGCAATGAAGGATTTAGGTGTTGCAAAACAAATCCATGGTATGAGAATAAATAGAGATAGGAAGAATCGCAAATTAACATTGTCTCAAAGTGAGTACATAGAAAAGGTGTTGAAAAGGTTTAATATGTAGAATGAAAAACCAATTAGTATATCTTTGGATAGCCATTTCAAATTAAGTAAGGTGGAGTGTCACATTTCCATATGCATCGGAAATTGGAAGCTTAATGTATGCAATGGTCTCCACAAGGCCTGATATTGCACATGCAATGGGAGTTGTAATCAGGTACATGAACAATCCAAGAAAAGAACATTGGATGGCGATGAAGTGGATTCTCAGGTATTTGAGAGCTACCACAAATCAAGCATTATGCTTTGGTTGTTCAAACATTGCTCTGCAGGGATATGTTGATGCAGATATGGTGGGTGATAAATATAACAGGAGGAGCACAACAGGGTATGTGTTTATTGCAGGTGGAACAACTGTAAGTTGGTTCTCAAAACTACAAAGTGTTGTTGCACTCTCAACAATTGAAGCAAAGTATGTTGCTGCTACAAAGGCTAGTAAAGAAATGATTTCATTACAAAGGTTTCTGGATGAATTGGGTAAGAAGCAGGAGGTGGGTAGGTTATATATTGACAGCCAGAGTGCGATACATCTTGCAAAGAACTCTACATTTCATTCCAATACTAAACATATACAACTCAAGTACCATTTCATACGGTCAGTGTTGGAATATGGACAGTTGAAGCTGGAAAAGATAATCCTGCAGATATGTTAACAAAAGTTGTAACCAGGGAGAAACTAAGAATCTGCTCAGTTTCAATTGGTCTTCAAGTATGATGAAGAAGATGAGGAACAGCTAGGTCCAAAGTGGAGTCATTGTCCAACAAATAAAGCAGTGGTGGAGTTGATATAATCAGTCACCAAGTGGGAGATTGTTGGGTGTGGAGCTTGATTGTCTTCTGTATTCAAAGGTATTGCTGCATTGGACCCTAGTTCGTAATGGGGTGGCAATGCCGCCCGTAAAATATTTGTTGTAGGGGGGGTCCAGGGGGGGTGTAGCTGTGACCTTTGGGAGCCCTCCCCTGGCAGGTGGATTGGGAGCAGCACCCCCGAAGCTAAAAATAGATGTAAAATTTCCTTATAAAATGTTGTAATTGCGTAGTCAATCTAGGTCGTTCATTAGGCGGAGATCTAATGGTAGAAGTTATGTTTAATTTAGGGTTTTTTTCCCTAGAAGGCAACCCCTCGCTATATATGAGGGAATTGTATTGCATCTATGTAGATATGTATTCTGAGTGAGAAAGAGAGAGGAGATTGTGTGAGAGCAAAGAGGGAATTACAGTGGATCTGTTATAGGTTGTATCTCTTCAATTTACTAGATAATATAAAAGGAAGGACTGGTTGTTTCTCTGTGGATGTAGCCCAAATTGGGTGAACCACGTATATTTGTGTCTCTCTTATTTTATGTGTTTTCTATGTTTATATTTCTGTAATATTTTATGTGTTCCATTCCTCTATAATATATAATTATCTAACAGAAAGGAATTCAAAAAAGCAACAGTATGTTGGTAAAGCACTTCAGGAGTAAGGTCGTTGTGAGATGTTGGTACCCAATAGTTTCCATTGATTTCCATGAGCATGTTATGACCGGTATGATGGTTTTGAGGTAGGTATATTCCTTGGTTGTTTGACCTTCCAATGCGAGGAAGCCTTGCCAATGGATGGATCGCATGGGATAGGGGATGTTGAGGAATTTGGAAGGTGAGTGACTGCATGGAAGAGGTGACCGTATTTCCTGAGGGACTATGTATCAGAGAAAGGAAGGTCATGAATATATTTTTTTTGGTCATTATCATTCCCATATGGAATCAAATTCACATTGGGAGTGCGCCCTAAAACAATGAGCTGATAACTATTCACTAAGAGGGCAAGTGGCACTGGATTGTAGTGTTGGACAATGGATACAGATTTGACCTTGCAGTGGATTTTGGAATTCCTAGGAAGGAGATGAATCCTAGTATTACTTTGAGGGTGGAGGTGTGAACCTCTAGATTCCCTTGCTGCAGATGCAGACATCGTATCCTTCTATTTGTTGGTTGAGAAAATGTGCATATGTTTATATGTGTATATTATTGTAAATATTGCATCGAGCTAGTTTATAAAGCTCCATAAACAATACGGTTATTTGTTGTTTGAAGAAAATGTGCTTAAGTATATGTGGTTGTTATTGTAAATATTTTAACGATTTGGGTTATAAATCTCCAGTAAACAATATGATTGTCATGTTTCAGCAGTGGTCATTCTAAATACTAAAATGAGCTGGGTTCTAAAGCTCCATGGGCAGTATGTTTTGTTTTTAGTGATCTTTCTAGTTATAGGTGTCATTGAACACCGCATACAATGTTCCCCCAAGGGGGAGAGTTCTATAACAACCTTGGTTAAAAATCCATGTAAAAATATATAAGGCCACAGTTGATGGGACACATATCCCAACCTGAATGGTGGGCAAAACATCCTAGTGGGTGTTCATTTCACATATTGTGGCTAAAGGAAATTGGCAAAGGCAATGGCAAAGGATTTTGAAAGGAAAGAGGCATTAATCAGAATTTATGTATGAAAATAATGGAAATTAGGAGAAAAGGGAGGTGAAAGGTCACAGGTTGCATGTGAGGAGGAAATTGGAGGAAAATAATGGAAAATGAAGAAAACAGAGGCTTCATTGATAAAAAGGCTTCTGAGGATTAGTGGGAAGGCTTAATCAGTGCAAGATTAGTCAGTTTAGTTTGGAGCTCTCTCATTATTCTCTCTCTCTCTCTCTCTCTCTCACTCTCACTCTTGGACACTTAGATTTTTCTTGGATCACCTTGGCATTGGATCAAGAAAGGTAAAGAAGGCAAGAGGAAGCATAGATCAAGAAAGGAAGAGCAGGATCAAGTAGCTAGAACAATATTCTTTGCAGGTAGCGATTTTCATGTGTATTTTCCTTGTTATATTTTGGATGCATGGTATTGCATGTGGTTATTTTGATTTTATGGCATGGGTTTTTCCAGGTGTGACAATTTTTTCACCCTAGCCTTGCCCTTTCCAGATAGCCATGGTATGAGGGGTTCTCATGTTTTAGTTGAGTTGGATTGTCGGATGGATTCGAAGCTGAGTGAGGTCGATATTTGAATGATAGAGCACATGACCTGGTGGTCCCTGAACTATACTATGGATCATGGTAAATAGAATAGCCTAGTAACCCTTGAGCTAGACTGTCGGTTGCAGTAAATCTAGGATTTTGTGCCTCAGTGAGCCTAGGAATCCTTGTTGGTGAATGGCAGGATATATGGTAAATGCAAGAGGTTGTTTGCTCTCTATTGGGCATAGTAATCCCGAGTTTGGGATGTGTGGTAAAGCCTATAGAGTGGGTCTCAGTTTAGGGCCTAATTATCTGGTGTGGACTGTGGTAAAACCTGAGAGACTAGGAGACAGGAAAATTCCTCATGATGTAGGTGGAGAAATCTGGTGGTATCCATGCTTGTTTGGCCTAGTGATCTGGTGGAGATCATGGCAAGGCTTTTATTACATGTTCATTGTATTGGTCTAGTAATTCGGGGTGGATTACGGTAAAGCCTGGTTTCTATTGATGAGGGTGAGGTGGTTTAGCCTCGGGATTCCCTCATTGGTTCTTTTGTTTTGAGTCCCACATTCATGCTTGGAATATGGCACAGGGTTGAATGGCTGAAGAAAGATTTGGCTCGACCATTCTATGGTTGGGTGGAATGTGGTAGTCCCATCCCAGGTTTGGATTTTGCAACATCAATATGAGGTTCTTTCTCCTCGTATATCTATGCGTATTATATTGGTTTATATGTGGATCATATGGTTGTGATTTCATTAGTATTTTTGTTGCTATTATGTTGGTTATGTATGTGTTTTATGACAGTGGTTATGTACGACTCTCATCATGCTTTTACTTTTAAATGAATGGAGAATGTATCTATGACCTAATAGATGATAATGTAGCAAATGATATGAGGGAACAATGGTTCTTAGTGATTCTCATATAAGTATGAGTTCCCTATGCTTAAATTTGTTGTTTACACCTATAGATTACATATTTGTGATATGTTTGACGGAATGCCTATCATGGCTAGTAGGGGTTTGGTTAAGGGCTTGTTCAAGTATTTAATTTTGCGTCATTTTTTTCGTATTATCTTACTATTATGAAGGTGTTATTCAATTTTCGGTAGTGACCTGGGCTTTGGGCCTCAAAAAGTGGCTCAAATTCCAAGGATGTTGGTACAACACTGAGAAAAATAGTCCCAAGATGCTGGCATGCCTTGTCATGAGAACTTACAAAGCTTGGACACTGTAAGGCCTATAGCATGGGAGAGTCCAGAGGTCAAGTGGTCAAAAACTTCATTGGGACCCATGGGCTAGCTACCTCACTAGTTGGAATGGTTCCTATGAGTTTTGTAGCTAATGAGGAAGGCTTGTATCTTGTGTTTCCGATGATTCCACATCCTTAAGGTCATATGGGAGGTTGAATCTAATCATAGTAACCTCTCATCAAATGTTTACCCCGGTTCACTAATTACTTGGGTAGATGTAGGAGGAGGGTGTCACAAAAATCCATACAATCAGACCACATCCCTAATGAAAACATGTGCTACATCGCTAGCTGATAATGTAAACTTCACTAGAATGAAGTGTGCTAGCTTTATCAACTTTTCCACCACTACCATGATGGAATCATGTTGTCTCATTGTCCTTGGAAACCCTGTGATAAAATCCATGGAAATGACCTCCCATATCCATTCTGGAATCACAATTAGATGTAGCAATCCACCTGGATGTTTACACTCTGCCTTCACCCTCTGACAATAAAAACACCTAGTCACAAACTCTACTAATAGTCCGGAAAGCTAACTTGTAGATTTCTTCTTCCTTAATGAGTACCTAATGATATCAAAATCTCATATCAATCTTCAAGAACACTATTTCTCCCTTCAACTGATCGAACAAGTCATCAATCCTTGGTAACGAATACCTGTTCTTGATGGTCACTTTATTTAACTGCCTATAGTTAAGGCACAACCTAAGAGTACCATTCTTCTTCTTTACAAATAGTATCGGTGCACCCCAAGGGGATACGCTTCGCTTGATGTATCCCTTGTCCAAAATTTACTTCAACTACAGCTTCAACTCTACCAACTCATGTGTACTCAATTTGAAAAGTGCCTTTGATGCCAGAGCTGCCCCTGGCACCAACTCAATGGAAAATTATACCTTCTTGTGAGGTGGAAACTCTGAAATATCCTCAGGAAATACATCCTAAAAATGTTGTAGAATTGAGTACTTGCTCAAAACATCTGCATCCTCAACTTCCTTACTTTTATCACTAGAAATGTGCACTACAAATAACACACATCATTTTCTACAACTGCGCTTTTCCTACATAGTTGTCACCATTCTAACTGATGTTTCTTTCTTCTTACCTCACAAAACTCTTTGTTCCCCATTGTCATCCAAGCACTCAATGGCTTTGTCATAACAATCCACCTTGGTTCTATGAAGGTACAACCAATCCATGCCCAAAAACATAATGTATGATCCTAACAGTAATACATTCAAATGTACTAAGGTAGGCATACCATTCAAATCAAATGCACAAGCTCTTACCCAATGGTGGACTCGCTTCTTTGTACCTATAGTCAGCTACACTAAGCAAGACTCTACATGCACTTCCTTATTCAAACCACACGTATCCACTAGGTTAGGCCTAACATAACTATAATTGGATCTAGGGCCAATCAAAATAGAAACAACTTGATCTCAAATCTTATCGTCCATTTGAAAGATAGATGCCTAATGATCTACCTGTCTGTTATCTAGCGCTGAATAGATAGGAGGAATGCTATGAAAAACATCCCCAAGAGTATGTGCCTCCTGTGCACTATATATATGAGGCCTACCACCCTGATTCTGTGTACAATCTCTCCTACGATAATATTTTCCACAAGTCCAACACTCTATAGGTTTCCAACCTAAATCCTTGTTCTACTCCTCAAATCAATTTCCATGTCCTCTGCCAAATGCATTAAACTTCTTAGATGATGCTACATTCTCTTTATTACATGAATCCTAAGTTATTTCTCGCTTCTTGTCCCATTTTCCTTTGTTCTTTGCATTACCTTTCCAGTGTGACTTAGTCTTAGATTTGCACTTCGATTGTTCATAGAAATGCTTTAGCTTTTGGATGGCCTCCTCCAATGATCTAGGCTCATGAAACTCAATCCTGTCTTTGAATTCCATTAGTAACCCACTATTAAATCTTTGAATCTTAGCCTTCTCCTCCCTAAAGTAAGGCACATACCTCACTATCTCAAATAACTTTCTAGTGTACTCCCCATTTGTCATTGATCCCATCTTTAGCTCATAGAATTATTTTGCCATGTCATCAAAGTATCTCTCTCATAGGTACTTCTTCTTGAATAGTCACTCGAATTCCTTCCAAGTCAAGTCCTCCTCATGTATACCTCTCACATTATTCACATATTCCCACCAAATGTTTGCTTTTCCTTTGAGACTAAATGTAGCTATTTTGGCTTTCATGTTCTCTGAATAATCATGCAAGTTGAAGAACTTCCTCATACCAAGTAACCATGCCTCTGCATCCTATTATTTCTTCCTCTCTCCATAAAATGTAGGTGGTTTTTCTTTCTTAAACTCATCAGGAAAATATCCCCTATCACTCCTCCTCTAAGGATGATAACGATGCCGATCATCATGCCTATCGGAACCAGAACTAGAATAGTACCTGTGTCTATCAACTCTCCTATCCGAAGTATCCAACAATATTCCATCTCTAACCATGTCATCTCTAACTGAATTGTGACCACCATGCGACCTACTGCCATATGCCCCACTAGTATTGTCCTTCTGCTCATGGCTGGTCTGAGGTGGTCCCTGTCCCTACAATTCTGACAAACTTTGAAGTATCGTTGCATTTATCTCTGTTAGTTTCTCATGTTCTTGTATGATTCGGCCATTGTATGCCTTACAACTCCTTATTTGTTCCTTCAAGTTTATTAGTGTATCTACCAAATCGGAAGAATGCCCAACACCATGCTTCTCATATGATCCATAGGGAGAGTCTCAGGAACTCTAATGTACCATCTTGCTAGTCGTATTTGATATTCTTCTTGTAAGGTATATCATGTCAGCTAAACCAAATCAAAATAAATCGGCATACTTTGGCATAGTTCGGGAACGATACCTCATCTACAAGATCAACCAATCAGTGTAATACATGTATAACATAATCATGGCAGCATGTAGAAACATAACACATAAGCATATAAGCATGTACCCATCATTCTAGCTAGAGTCTAGTAATCAATGCATGACCATATCAGCTACACATACCATGACCTCATGCATGACAATGACCACCACATCATTGTACACTTGATCACATGTGAATACTAACATGCATAAGCAATGCATAATCAACCATACACTCATGATGACACACTCCACAACAACACAATCAACTTCCCATAGCGACATCAATACAACCATAACCCATACCATACAAATGCAACAAGAAAATGATCCTACAACACATGAGACACACATACAACCGACATGAATGCATGACCAACATATAGGCCATCCAGTCTGACGTGTGAACCATGCTATGATACCACTCTGTAACACCCTCCTCTCACATCTACCCAAGTAACCGGCCAACCAGGGTAAACATGTAACAAGAAGTTACTATGATATGATTTAACCTCCTAAGTCATGTTAAGGAAGTGGAACGGATAGAAACACAACATACATACCTTAAACATCAACAATAATACCCCTAGGAACCATCCCAACGTTTCTGCTAACCAACCCCTAGGTCCCACTGATATTTTAGACCACTTAACCCCTCGATGCTCCCATGATATGGAGATGATAGTGTCTAGGAGGTTCTGGATGCTCTCATGACATCGCATGCCAGTGTCCAAGGACTATTTTTCTATGTGCTATGTGAGTGTCCCCTAGATTTGAGCCACTTTTCAAGGCTAAGAGCCCAGGTCACTACCCAGAATTCAATGAAACCTTCAGAACAGAAAGATAATAAATAAATGATGATACAATTTCAGTTACTTGAACAAGCCCTTGAATGGACCCCTACTATCCATGACAGGCATTTCATCAAACATATCACGAATATGTAGTCTGTAGGTGTAAATAACATATCTAAGAATAAGGGTCTCATACTCATCTGAGAATCACTAAGAAGCATTGATGCCTCAACACATTCGCTGTCATTTCATCCATTAGGTCATAGATACATTGTTCATTCATTTACAAGGGAAGACATGATGAGAGCCATACATAGCCACTGCCATAATACATATTCATAACTAGCATAATAGGGATAGAAATACTAAGGAAGAAACAACCATAAAATCCACATATAAATGAGTACAATGCTCATTTAATAAGAAGGAGAAATAATCTCATATTAATGATGCAAAGTCCAACCAATTGTGGGACTTCCATGAACCACCTGAGTGTAGACATGGTTGAGCCAAAACTCTCTTTAGCTAGTCACCCTTGTGCCATATTCTAAGCATGAATGTGGGATCTCATAAAATACATCAATCCAAAATGATCCAGGGCTTCTAGAGGCCAACCACCTCAACCCATCAAAGAGTGATTCCACCTCATAGTCGGACATCGAAAAACCATCATCAGATTGGTCTCTACCCAAGCCTTCCAGTGCTCCAGAGCGTTTGTTCCAACCAAGGCTTCTAGGACTAGTAACTCAACCCACAACTTATCTGGTCTTCCAGAGTGTTTATCCAACGAGGGCTTCCAAGAATACTATCTCAACCCACCAAGGGATTCCAAAGCGTTTTTTCAACCAAGGCTTCCAGGACTAGTAACTCAACACATGTATAAACATAATCATAGTAGTATATAGACATAATCTCAATCATTATCCAGTTATCATGCATTACCACCAACCACATACCATGATATCATGCATAAAAACTATAACCATGAAAATGCATGCATAACAACATATAAACATTGACGTACATAACAAATGCATAACCAAAATGCACTCAAGATGACCACATCCAACAACAATCACCATCATCTTCCACATGGCGATACAAATACAAAAATGACCACCACCATGCATACACAAAAAACAAATAGACCACAAACATAAATAACACATATGAACTGATATATATGCATGACAAACACATTCCTCCCATCAAGTCCAAGGGGTGAACCATGCTCTGGTACCACTCTATAACACCCTCCTCCCACATTTACCCAAGCTAAATAGTCCATTGGGGTAAAAATGTGACAAAGAGTTACTATGATATGATTCAACCTCCTATATCACCTTAAGTAAGTGGAACCTACAAACCAAATCCAAACTGACCTCCCTGAGAAGCTACAAAACCTTCAATCTCCAACCAACCCCTCTAGGTGTCCAACCCCTGAGAGAACTTGCTTCTAGACTGAATTAGAACCCCAATCTCTCCCATGATAATCCTTCCATGAAACTGAGACCCTCAATTCACTCCCACAACAAGGCATCCATGTGACTGTGGATTTTTCAAGCAGTTCTATGGCAACGACCTTGGATTCTAAGTCACTTTTTCAGGGAGAGGACTCAGGCCTTTACCCAGAACTTCATGAAACTTCTAGAAATGATAAATAACAATGAAATAAGGATACTAATACAAGAAATTGAAAAAGGACTTGCCCTAACCACTACCATCCATGACAGGAATTTTGTCAGACATATCATAAACATGTAATATACAGGTCATAATGACATATCTGAATATAGGGACTTCATACTTATCTGATAATTGTAGAGAAGATCTGATTCCCTCTCATAATGGCTGCAATATCATTTATTGGGTCATACATTCATTAACATTTCATTTACGAAATAAGAAAACATGAGAGCCATAACTCAAGTCTGTCATAAACCATGTTTATAATCAGCATATAACTAGTAGATAAACAATGATAGAACATCCATTATAACCACATAATAGAAAACACATTTAAACATAATACACAAGAGGAAGATAACTCTTATTAACATATGAAAAATCCAACCAAGCCAGGGACTTCCACGTACCACTTGACCATAGATTGGGCTTAACCAAATCTTTCTTTCAGCCAATCACCCTCATGCCATATTCCAAGCATGAATGTAGGACTTACAACAAAAAAACCAACGCTTCCTCAGGCTTTACTGCAATCCACCAAGGGATTCTCAGGCCCAAGCCCTCATCTATATAACTAGGCTTTAGCGCAATCCTGCCAAGGGATTCCTAGGCCCAAATAAGAAACATACACTGCCAAGCTTTATCGCAATCCCACCACCTACTAGTCCAAGGATCACTAGGCCTATACAAGCCTGGATGAATCCAGATCTCTCCACCTAAACCATGTGGAATTTGTTCATCTCCACCCTATAGGATTTACTATATGCCCTGCCTTTCACTGGTCAAGTATTTCTAGGCCCAATGAGGTCATACAAAATCAGGATTTACCGTAATCCCACCTTCACCAGTCTAGGGATTCCTAGGCCTTGTGTTTCCCCCTGAGACCACCCCACTTAGTTTCGAAACCATCCAGTAATCTAGCTCAACCAATTAAGATGAACCCCATCACACCATGGCTATTAGGAAATGGAAGGGGAGGCTGAAAACCATTGTCACGTGTGACAAACCCATGCCAATGACAACAAGAGAACCAAAAACACACATGCATGTACCATGCATGCCAAAACTAGAAAGGAAATCACACATGCATCTTGATACCTGCAAGTAATCCTGTTGTAGCCACTTGATCCCACTCTTCCTTGCTTGACCTTTGCTTCCCTTTGATTTCTTGTCCTTCCTTTTCCTTCCTTCCTCCAATGCTAGAGTGCTCAAAAAATTCTCTAAGTGTGCAAGAGTATGAGAGAGTAGAGAGAATAGAGAGAGAGCTCCAAAAAAGAACTAACAAAAGGTTGTGAACTAATCCTCAGAATCCTTTTTATTAATGAGGCCTCTATTTTCTTAAATTTCCATTATTTTCCTTCATTTTCCTCCTCAAATGAAACCTGCAACCTTTCACCTTCCTTTTCTCCTAATTTCCATTATTTCATAAATAAAATGCCAATAAATTCCTCTTTCCTTTTCAAAACCTTTGACAATGCCTTTTCCAATTTCCTCTTATCCATAATAAACCAAATTCACACCCACTAGGATGTTTTGCCCAACATTCATCTTGGAATAAGTGTCCCATGACCTTGGTCTTATTTTCCTTTATTAACTTTATTACATGGATTTTTAACTTGGGGTTGTTACAATGTTACAACAAATCCATACCATTAATCTAATCACAAAGGAATCACGACATTGATTGTTACACCATTGAAACTTGCATTGGAATTTTGTTCTACATGATTTGTTCGTGGTGGGAGGTTGTGGGGTTAAACCTGTGAGTCTCCTCCTTTAGGATTTTATGTTATAACAATAAAATTTAAATATATGTTTCTTGTTCACTGTTACATTCCCTAATGACTGGTCCATTATTCCTACACCATGAACGTCGGGGATTTGAATGCCCTTGTGTCCCAGTTGTTATGCCATCGACAAACCAATTTTGGTGGTGCCACATGGCACCCTCTAATAGGTCCACATGGTATGCTCCCATTGGTTCACCTGCATACCATCAATGCCCAATCCTTTGTCGTTGTAGTTCCACCTCAACACCTGATCCGAATTTAAACAGGAACATAACAAATTACAGATATAACCATAAATATAGAGATGCAACAGAAATAACACTTCCTTTCATTAATATCAAATAATGAGATATGCTTGCAAACGGAATGGAAATGAGACTAGCTCAGGTGATGGTAGCTTATCTCTGAGGAGAGATGTGGTGGCTACATGGTTATGAATTGTGTTACAATGAGGCTCAAAGGCCTATTTATTATTAAGAAACAATCAAAAACCCTAAACATCCAAAAACCTAACCCTAGGAGATGAAACGCCAAAACTGTGGGCCCCGTTTAGGTAAATCGGTACATTAACTTCCCAGGGTCATAACTCTGGCGTACGATCTCCGTTTGGCTATCATAATAGCTTGTTTAGAAAATCTTGAAGAGAAGGCAAAAATGAAAGTAGCAAGCTAATTTGGGGCAATTTTAGTCTCTCTGCTTTCCATAAAAACCTCGTTTAGGACCTCAAAATGGCTCTAGAATATCAAGACCCGAAAAAATGCCAAAAATAGCAAACTATGCTACAATTAAGGAAACCGAAAAACTAAAAGAGATAGTTTTAGGGGTCCAAGTGGAATAGGTGGGTGGCCACCAATATCCACCTAGATCATTCCTCCCCCCTTAGGAAGCAATGGTCCCCATTGCGTTGAGTGCCTCCATGAGATGTGGAAATTATGTTGAACCTGGTCTGTGGTGAGATGTTATGCAAAATCTGATGTGAACAATAATGGTGGGAAGCACGGTCGAGGGCAGTCCACATTGGACACTCGATGCAAGCCAAGGAATGGAGGAAGGTTGTGCTCCAAAGCATTGTTTCCCATAGCCTTGGTAATGGTGTAAGGACCATATCAGAGTGGTCTGAGTTTTCGATGGGCTCTTATATGTTGATCATGTCGTTGCTTGTACTTGGCATTTTCCACAATGGAGCATCACTATATCGGCCCGTTTGGTGTAGGTTCTCTAGGAGTTAGATCAAACGAATGCTTGACCTGACAATGCAACGGTACCCCTGTGGGCAAGGAGAAGATGTCTCTGTATTCTTTCATGACCATATCCACCTACTTCTCTTATGTGGATGAACCCTTCCCGAGCACCATGGATGTCGCTACGGTCTTCCCCTTACTTTGAGTGCGAACTAGAAAGAAAATAAATTTACTAGTCTAGGAGATGATCTTACTGTATTTCTTGGCAGAGATCAAAGAGGTGGTGGTAGGTGGGGCAACCTCTGGTATCCTTTATAGCATATTGCCCAAATAAATAATCACAGAGAAAGGTCTAGAATCATATACAGAATGTCGCTTCCACAAGTATGGTTGTCCTAATAACACATCACAAATGTCAAGAAGAGAAACATCACACAATACCTCATATGTGAAGGGCTTGATGCTATAGGGAGCATGGCACTACTGGATGACTCAGATATCTCATCCTTGGTGAAGCCACCCAATGTTGTAAGCTTGCAAGTGTGGTATGGTTAGTAGGCCCAGCCGCTTCATCACCTATTCTAAAATGAGCTTCTCTTGGCTGCCACTGTCGACAATGAATTGCAGTGATGAACCCTTCACCCACATTTGTGAGTGGGAAAGATGCTCCCCATCCTCTAGATTATCGAGCTCATTCTTCTGGATCTTGGTGGTGGCAATAGTGGCATTGGGCTCTGCATCAATAATCTGCTTCCCTTTTTCATTCCTCTTTTCGGGTTCTGACTCAGGGTCAAAACATGCATCTGATTCTAAAGCCTTCAACTCGGCCACTAGCGACTGCTTGGTCCGACACTCACTTGTGTTGTGAGTGGGGCTCTTATGGAACTCAGACCACTTTCCTGTGTCCTTCTTTGACTTTGTGGTGGTGTTGTTTTCTTGCAGCTTCAACGGGTTGTCTTCGGTCACCCTGCCTTGGCTTTGTCCTTTGTTCTTCGAATTCACAGATCCGAAGTCTCACTTCCTTTGTTTAAACTTCTTCTCGATCTTAATAGCATATCGGTATGCTGTTCCAGGCACAGATATTTCCAGGAACTCCAATTCATCAGGGGTGTACCTATGTAGGCAGCCACAATATTTGAGTACCAAATGCAGCTCTGAATCCTTGATACCCAATTTTGTGTGAAAAAAATTGGTAAACTCCAGCATGTCTTGGTCCCTTCCCTGCCACAGCGTGGTCCACTTTATGTATTTGTCCTCATAGTTCTGATAGGGTAGTACTGCTCCTTGATGGCATCCTGAAATGAATTCCAAGTGGGTGCAGCTGAAAACAATGAGGTCATACTTTCATCCTTCTACTCAAAGTAGGTTTCCCACCAGTCCTTGATGTGGGGGGTGGCTTTGAGAAGTCAAAAATTGATCTTTTCTCGACTGGAAAAATCATAAACAGAAAAACATCCTTCTAGTAGATTTAACCAGTTATTTGTGACATCTGCATCTATCTGGCCCTCAAATATGGGGATGTCAAAGTTAATTATTGGCTTGTTGAGGCCTAACCCAGCTTTGGAGGTGATTAGCCAAACAAATCCTCTGCGGAGCGCAGACTGAGGTCTCATCCGAAGTAGTGTGGGAGGGTGCTAGAATGAGGTTTTCACACCTTGGAGATGTCTGATGAGTTCAAGTGGTCCGTGGTTCGACCCTACGCGCACATCGCTATGCGCACTTACTCGTACCTCGCAGCTTGAGATGTTACCTTCGTGCAGCCCTTACTTGAGGGCCGAACACTGTTATTACCCAATGTATTACTAGTATTCCATGGTTACCTGATCAACTTATATCGTTTGCATGTGTAAAGTATACTTAGCAATATAATTCATTCATACAAGGGCGCGCAGTAAATAAATAGTATAATTGTAATTCATATCCAACAGATAATAACCCAAGAACAGATACATATAATTAACATAAAACTTCTCTTTATTATTATCTTCCTTCGGTTATAGACTCGACTCCCCCTTATGCACTTAGTTGTAGGGGTCTGCGCACTCAGCTGCGGACAACTAGGTCTCTGCACACTCAGCTGTAGAGCCTTCTCCTACTCTATGACCCAATACACACTTTACACTTGCTCTGTGCTTTTACTTCGCTATCTCTTAGATGTATCCTTACAACTTAGAGCCTCGCTCTATTTATACAATCCCATGGTCTGCGGACCATGGGTAGGCCGACATTACATTACAAACTAGGGTGGACAACCCTATGACTCTAACATACTTCCGCGCCCGCAATTCGCGAGGCTTTACAACATCATTCGGTCAAAACATGGGCTTTGAGCCCCAAAACATTCTTCGGGGGCAATTCCATGCCCAACAGGCCCCCAACACAAACATCGTGACTTTCCCTCGAGTCACTTTGTTGGCGCAGTGATCTTGGCACGGAGTTCCTCCAACTATCCTCGAATTGTGTTGATGGCAGCAACGCACTGAGCCTCTGCTTGTTGAATCTGTTGCATCTTCTGTTATGAGACTATCATGTCTTAATTGTTTCCATACATCTGTACTGGTATCTGTTGAATATGTTTCTAGTCCTGATCCTTTATCTGGTTCCTCGAAGCGTGAAGACTATGCTTCAGCCGGCTAGTCAGATAGTTGGCCCACCCATGTAGGGCTTCAAGCACTTCCATTTACCTTGCCTAGGAAGGGTTTTCCATTTATTTTGACTAGCTAGACCACGCCTCCATCTATGACCTCCTTAACCACGTATGGTCCCAGCTAATGCATTTTGAATTTGCCTAGAAATTTTTCAAAGTTACTGTCATACTGCAGCACTAAGTCATTTACCTTGAAGGTGCGCAACTTAATATGGTGATCATGCCAGACCTTTTCACACTGCTTTTGTACCTGCTGATGAAAACCAACAAAGAATCGATCTTCCTGAAGTTCTTCCAATTGTGCGAGTCTTTCCTCCATAGCTTCGTAGTCCGTCATCTCGATGAGTGCTGCTATTTGTAGACTGGGTACAATATATTCCATCGGCATGACAACTTCCATGCCATAAAATAACCGGAAAGGGGTTTGTTCCGTCAATTTCTGGCATGTTGTCCTGTATGCCCATAGCACTACAGGTACACGTAGGTCCCAATTGCTTCGGTGCACATTGCACACTTTGGTCAGCCAGTCTCTAGTTTTTTGTTAAATGCTTCTACAGTATCATTTGCTTGTGGGTGATACGGTGTACGTTTCTGATGATACACCTAGAACTCTTCTGTGAGCATGCTGATGGTTTTGTTCAAGAAATGTGTTCTGCGATCACTCATTAAGACTTTCGGACAGCCAAATTGGGTCAACATGTTTTCAAACAAAAACTTCGCAGCCATAGCAATTGTGCAGTATTTGACCAGTTGCGCTTCTGCCCATCGTGTCAGGTACTCCATCGTGGTGATGATGTAGTGCGCGCCCATCTTTCCTTGAGGTTTGATAGGTCCGACAAAGTCAATTGCACATTTTTCGAACGACTACAGTGTCATTTGTGGATTCAACGGCATCTCATCCCTCCACAATGGTTTTCCAGTCCTTTGACATATATTGTAGGCCTTACAGTGCGCTTTTGAATCTTGGTGAAGGGTTGGCCACCATAACCCTGCGCGAAGAATCTTTCGTGCAGTCGCACATCCTGCATAGTGTCCTCCTGCAGTGCCACCATGTGTTTCTGCGAGGATCTAACTTCGTTCAAATTCAGGTACATACCTTCACAATATCTCATCATTTCCCATTTTGTAGAGGTGCCCCGCAATGACAGAAAATTTTGTCACACGCACCACCAATTCCTTCATCTGTTGGATGGAGTATTCCTTCGGCACAGTTCCTCTGGTCAGAAAGTGGATTATATCTTCGAAGTTCCCTTCCACAACGTGTACAGCAAAAAGTTGTGCATCAAGTAGTCCTTCCTCTAAACTAGTGGGTTCCTTGCCTATCTCAATATTCGACAAATGATCTAGTCCTAGGTTCAAGCGTCAAGGTTTGACTACGACCTCAAAGTCATACTCTTGGAACAATAAGAGCCACCTACATATGCACCCCCCCAACATAGGCTTATTGACCAAGTATTTCAGTGTGGAATGGTCTATATACATCTTGAAATGTCCTCCTATAAAATAGTGCCAATATTTTTTGAGTGCTTATACCATCGCCAACCCCTCGTGCTCAGTTGTGGAGTAGTTCTTCTCAGCTTTGGACAATCTACGACTTGCAAACACGATAAGATGATCCAAGTTCTCTCTGCCCTCTTGTGTGAGTACTGCTCCCAGAGCGATACACGACACATCAACATGAACATGAAACTCCACATCCCATTTTGGGAAGACCAGGATTGGAGCGGAGGCCAATTTCCCCTTTAGGACATCCAAGCTCTTCATGTAATCATCATTCCAGCAGAATGTGACATCTTTTTTCAATAGTTTCTCCATCGGCGCGGTGATTTGCGCATAGCTTTTTTTGAACTTCCTATAGTATCCTGTGTTTCCCAAGGTAGCACGCAACTGTTTAACACTTCATGGTGCTTCCAAATTTAGAATTACTACAATATTCGTAGGGTCCACCATCAGTACCTATTTGCAGACCACGTGTCCCAATAGGTTTCCAAAGGGAATGAGGAATGTGCACTTCTTAAGGTTCAGCGCAATCTGGTGTCGTTGGCAAGTATCTAGTATCAAGCGTAAGCTTGCTACATGGTGCTTAACTAATATGAAGATAGTCCAATCATCGAGATAGACCTACACGAACTTGTGAATGTATTCTTTTAATGCGGAAACAATGATGCATGAAGATATGGCTGGTGCATTCTTCAATCCAAATGGCATAACGGTGTATTGAAATCAGCCACATTCCATTGTGAAGGTTGTCTTGCTCCTCTTTTCCAGCACGATTTTGATTTGGTGGTACCCTGAGAACCCATCCGTGAACGAGTATGCTTCTTGTTTGCCAACGTTTTCCAATACTTCATCTGTGAATGGTGTCGGGAATGGGTCATGTACATAGGCATCATTCAGCTTCTTGAGGTCCATGCATATTCTTATTTCACCCTTCTGCTTCTTCTCTTGTACTACCATAGGGCTCACCCAGTTGGATTTTTCCACCGGCTCAATTTTTCCAGCTGCGAGAATTTTGTCTAATTCTACATGAACATTTTCCTTGTACTTCGGATTCAAGTGGCAAGCCCTCTTCTTGACCAGCTTGGCATTGGGATTTAGGGTGATATTCATCATCCCTAAGTTGCCAACGATCCTTTTTAAATCCGTAATTTGGTTGGGAATAAGTCTTGGTATTCGTAGAGTAACTCAGTGACCTTATCCACCTTGGCATCATCCCAATAGTCACCGAGCATTGCATACTTTGGTTCCGCCTCCGTTCCAATGTTTACCTACTTCGTTTTTAGTGGCATGGTAATGTTGGGATCCTCAATCAATGGTCCTCAAACCTTGTGACAGCCTTCCATTTCTGGAATGTTAATATTCTGTGGATCCTCATCATCCTCCTCAACATTTACATTGTAACATTCCATCACGCAACTCAGTTGTGTCGCCCATTCCGGCTAAATCACTTCCATTGGCTCCTGGGGTATTTTGAAGATAGTTGCTTTTACTGCTTGTAGTGCATCATCAACAGTATCCCACTGTTGGGTCCCTATAATACTAGTACCCCATTACTATTGTAGTTGTACCCCTTATTAATATTGTTGTGCCCCTATGATCCCCATATTGTTACTATTGTGCCCCATAGAATCCCTCTATTGTTACTTTTGTGGCTTTATATTATTATTGTTAGGTCGGTTGGGTTATATTGTGACTCCTTAAACTCCTATATATAGAAAGGAGGTTTTCATTGAATCATCCAAAGAATTGTTCATTTATGTAATGAAAAGGAGTTCCCCCTCGAAGAGGCTGAATTCTAAGGCATTGATCTATCTTTTCTATCTTTTCTTGAGTTGGTTTCATAACATTTGGTATCAAAGCTTTGGATTCTAGGGTTTCACTTCTCCAAACAAGTCATCATGGAATTTTCGCTATAACTTTTCTTCTGCAATGTTTCAGAAGCTAAAACAAAAACCCATTTGAGAAGAAATCGCGCTGAATCTCAGATCCGAATTTTAGAGCTGTTCGCGCTATATTTATGGAGATATGATCTGAGGAAGTTGGTCTTCCTGCAGACTCCTGAATTTCATTCCAAACAGGTGACCTGGGGAAAATCTTCATAACTTTCTCTCTGAGCATCTGATTGAAATTTCGTAAGAAGGTACAGAAAGAGGACAGAATGTAGTTTCTTGTATATATTTTTCGAGCCAAAGGTCGAAACAGTGACTCGTGGCACATCGTACAAGTTCACTCTACTGAACTAGTCTATAATCAGGTCAATGTGGGAGATTTTGCATAACTCTTCCTTGGAGAATCCAATTTGGATCAGATTGGCAGCATTGGAAAGATGACATAGAGGGTTACTTCAGGTCACAATTTTAGAACCGGATGATTTGAAAGTACAAAGATACATCAGAGGCAATATCGAGCTCCTACAAAGTGAAAAAAGGTGTGTAGATTCGTTTAAATTTTTGCTTAAGATTGGTTTGAAAATTTATTTTGAAGGAATTCAAAGGGCATAGTAGAACATTATTATTGGTAATGGATGCCCCGAGGAAAGAAAATGCAAACACCTAGTAAGGAACCTGAAAGCCCTAGCATGACTCATGAAGAAG
>APFE031363327.1:135783-154097 GCA_000404065.3 Pinus taeda
CATAGCTCATCTTATCATCCTCAATCTGATGGGCAAACTGAGATAGTAAACAAATGTTTGGAAGGATATGTTCGTTGCTTTGTATCTGATAAACAGACACAATGGGTCAAATGGTTGCCTCTGGCTGAATGGTGGTATAACACTTCCTTCATACAGCAACAAAAATGACCCCATTTATGGCACTTTATGGGTATCAGCCACCATCCATCACATCATATTTAAGAGAAAATTCTAAGGTTCAAGCAGTGGAACATCACATCGAACATCAACAACAAGTCCTCCAACTCTTAAAGGATAACCTTGTGTTGCCACAGAATAGAATGAAACAACAAGGTAGATCAACATCGCAGCGAAAGAAGTTTTATTGTAGGTGATTGGGTATTTCTACGGCTACAACCATATAAGCAAATGTCCCTCAAGCAAGCTAAGAAGGATAATAAATTATCACCAAAGTATTATGGTCCGTACAAGGTGTTGCAAAAGATTGGTACTATGGCATACAAATTGGAGCTTCCTACAGCTTCTCGATTGCACCTAGTGTTCCATGTTTCATGTTTAAAGAAGGTTATAGGCGACAAGCTCCCAGTTCAAACAATATTGCCAGAACTTGACGAGGAAGGAAAAATTATATTGGAACCGGAAGCAGTCACAGAAACAAGAACTCGACAGCTACGAATCGATCAATTTCGGAGTATCTTATCAAGTGGAAGAACTTATTTGCTGAAGATTCCACATGGGAGGATGAGAATTTTATACAGAAGTATCCATAACTACTCAAGTGAGGACAACACTTTTTTGAAGGAGAGGGGCATGTTAGGTCCCTATAATACTAGTGATTACCCCATTACTATTGTAGTTGTATCCCTTATTAATATTGTTGTGCCCCTATTGTCCCCATATTGTTATTACTGTGCCCCATAGAATCCCTATATTGTTATTTTTGTGGCTTTATATTATTATTGTTAGGTCGGTTGGGTTATATTGTGACTCCTTAGACTCCTATGTATATAAAGGAGGTTTTGTCATTTGAATCATCCATGAAATGTTCATTTATGTAATGTAAAGGAGGTTTCCCCCTCAAAGAGGTTGAATTCTAAGGCATTGATCTATCTTTTCTATGTTTTCTTGAGCTGGTTTCATAACACCCACCAACGATCTTCAAATGTGAAGGTTAACAAGAATCCTTCACGTAAGATATCCCATTCGCTTGTGCCATGGTGAAGCTCCATCTTAGTATAGCAATTCATGGGTATGACATCCAGAGTATGACAGAACAAATGTACCCATTTAGGTTGTGGCTCTTCCCCATAGACCTTGGTCCATTTCGTGAGGTGTGCACATGGATCATCCCGTCCGTCATACTTATCTATTAGCTACATCTGTTGTTTCCCAAATTGTAGGCGCATCATCCTTCTGCATCCTCACCAGTCCTTAAAATTTCGCTGGTGCGTACCCCACCACCTTACGGGCATAGCGCGCAACACCCATTTCAAAGCATCAAAACGCTACTGTTTTGGCACCTCTCTTTCAAATTTGTTCGGGAATTCATCCACCGCTGTCAACCTATCACACATAGGCAAATCCCTTACCTCTTTTTTCATGCAGCGTAGTAATCTTACCATCATGTTGCAATTGAGCGTGGTTACCTCGTGTAACCAGTTCTTCCATCGTTCTATTTCCTCATCCAAATCCAAGGTGCAGGAGCTCTCGCGCTCACACAAAATCCTACCATCTGCTGTAGGATTCACCCAATCCTATTCCCATGCAGTTATCTTGTAGATACAATCTAGATCATTGTCGTTTTCATTGTCGCGCACTAGCTCCATGTAGCCTGATCCTTCCGTAGGGTCTAAAGGTACCACTACGCGCAGTGACTTTTTCTCAAAAATCATTTTGTGCTTCTTCAGATTTATCACTTCATTCATATCAGTAGCCCAATCTATTCCAAGTAGTGAGGGATAGGGATTGCTATCATCGAAAATCTCTATCAATTCATAATCTACAAGCGCGCTCGCACCTTCGATATCTACCATTATTCCCTGCAATCTTCCCATCGGTAGGATCTTCTGTTGGTTCGCCATTGCAATTGAATAGGAGACCATTGCAACACGGGTCTTCCCATGCACTCACATGTCTGTTTTGGAAGTATGTTTGCGTCTGATCCTAAATCCAGAATCACTTGATCCATTTCGTATTACCTGATTTGCGCAGTCAATCTCATCTCCCTTCCTGCTCATGTTGTGTGCTTCCCGAGCTTCCAAACTACACGCAGTTCTCCTGACCCGGTGCACCTAGTGATGAGTTCCTGCAGTCGCTTCACAACCTTGTTGTCGTGCAGCAGCTTCATCCATGTCTCCAGAAAGGTAGTAAACATTGATGGGTCCATCTCTGGTTCTAGTTTTTCTTTACTACCTGAAGTGGAGGCGTCCGTGAAGCTCTTCTTAGCTTCCATGAATGTCTCCTTTGTGCGCTCCAAATCAAATTTAGGTTCCTTTGTGGGGGCCTTGCAAACCTACACATTTTCGTCAGGCTTCTTGCCCTTGTCATCTCCTGTTGTGATACCACTTCAGAGCACGATGTTTACATTCGGGTCCTCCTCGCATGGCTCAAACCTCATCATTTTCAAATTCTCAGTCGGAGGAGGCTAGAGTGTTCCTTTATTGCGCAACCTCACTATTAGTGTGGGGTAGTCCTCTGTCTCATGTTCAAGCTGGGTACAATATAAACATGATGCTCTTGTTGGATTTGTACAATCATGGACATAATACCCTAGCCCTCCGCAATTGTAACGAATCAATTGTTTCTGACCCCTTCCTAGTCCCATTCCATCTCAACCTCATCCGCGCCCTTGAAATCCAGTGCACAACATCCCTACATTTTGATTGAGGGCTCGTGTTTCAGTCTGCACCCTGTAGGTAGGATTCTGATCCATCATTAGCTCATAACTTCAATAGGTACACTCATTATGGCCTACCGACCTGTAGAAATTACAGAATAACTGTTGGGATGTCTGTGTATATTTTTGTAAGAGATGATAGTTATCTGTAGTATGCTTCCCTCCTATCTGACAAATCGCACACCATAATGTAGGCGCCGCAGTCAGCCTTGCTTGTGCCTCTAGTCTCAATGGCATTGGCCCTCCTCCCCCTAGGTAGTTCGCGAAGACTGGACAACGATCCTTGTCATGGCCCTGGCCTTTGCACTTTATGCACCATACTTCCTCGCACGCCTTTGGGCGTGTTGTCCTGTCCCGTTTCAAACTTTGCATCTCCAAACACAAGTTTTTCAACTGTGCATGAATCTATTGGACTCCTGGACTAGGATCTTGTATTGGGGTCTCGTGTAGTCTCATCGCGATCTCGAATGCTTCTACCTGAGTGGATAGCTTCTGCTGTGACAACGTGGTCCTTAGATGTGGCATTAGTGATGCTACAGACCATGCGCAGTGCTGGCCTTCTGTCAAGGTCATGTTCGCTTCGTGAATCATTCCCTTCAGTCTCTGATCCAACTCCCAGGGGATCTCGCCTGGAAGCGTCGTGATTTCCTTAAACCCGATAATTGACTGTGTCTCTGATTTTGGCATACTAAATTCCTTGTTTCCTTCTTGATATTATCATCCATGACTCTTTGCGCTTCCCATACAGCCTTTAATACAAACCAAAATTGGTCTGGATCTTCATTCCCTACTCCTTTGAATACCGATAACTTTATTGTGCTCACCATATGGAACTATGGTGGTGGTAGAGGTGGTGTGGGCAGAGATGGGGTTGAATATGGTGAAACTGGTGGAAGTGTGGGTGGGGGTGTTATGCGCGGAATTCGCTACCTTATCAAACTGATCGCGCTTCTTCAAGAAACTTTCACGAGCTCTTCCTCGCTTTCTCGCAGACGTGAAATCAGGGGACTAGTCTCTAATTCTTCGCTACTTCCATTTCTGTAGATCCTCCCACTTTCGTAGCCCCAAACATCAATTTATTTTCATAACCTATTTTTTCACGCAGTAGCATTTTAACCCAGCTATTCAAAGATTTAATGTGCTTACCTCGTGGTCCTTTGAGGAAGCATCGCTCCACCTCGCTGTAGCTAACTGATGTGTCTACCGCAAACTCGGTGATAAACCCTCCTATAATCCGATCAAGCCAATGGTCCACAGCGTGCGCGATCTTATCTTTCAATGCTTCTAGTCTACGTACCAACTCTGGAGTCCACACAGTTGGTTTTTCGAGCCTACACCTCCCCTGATAGTCTACTAGCTTCGCGACCCACTCGTACAACTCAAAAGGGAAGGATGCAAAGAAAATTTCATGGATTTGCATATATAAGTAGCACTCTAACCATTTTCCCTTCGATACTTGCGGATTCTTATTTTTCTGCGCCACGAACTCGTGAATCTTTCTATCCAACCACCATTCAATTTCTTTCTTTATCGGATTCCAGTGACACGACATCAGACATCTCTTATGCAGATCTTAGTCTCGGCAATGGAACCATTTGTTGGCTTGTTGGCGCCTAACCCAGGTTCGGGGATGATTTAGCCAAACAAATCTGGGTACTACTAGCCTTTTCGACAACAGTCCACAGAGTGCACACTGAGGTCTCACCCAAAGTAGTATGGGAGGGTGCTAGAACCAGGTTTTCCACACCCTGGAGATGTCTGATGAGTTCAATTGGTCCACGTTTCGACTCTGCACGCACGTTGCTATGCGCACTTACCCATACCTAGCAGCCTGAGATGCTACCTTCGCGCAGCCCTTACTCGGGGGCCAAATGCTATTATTACCCAATGTCTTACTAGTATTTCACAGTTAGTTGATTAACTTAGCTTGTTTGCATGTGTAAAGTATACTTAGCAATATAATTCATTCATACAAGGGCACGCAGTAAATAAACAGTGTAATTTCAATTCATATCCAATAGTTAATAACCGAAGAACATATACACGAAATTAAGATAAAACTTCTCTTTATTATTATCTTCCTTCAGTTACAAACTCGACTCCGCCCTACGCACTCAGCTGTAGGGGTCCGCGCACTCAGCTATAGACAACTAGGTCTCTGCGCACTCAGCTGCAGAGCCTTCTCCTACTCTATGAACCAATGCACACTTTACACTTGCTTTGTGCTTCTACTTCGCTATCTCTTAGATATATCCTTACAACTTAGAGCCTTGCTCTACTTATACAATCCCATGGTCTGTGGACCATGGGTAGGCCGACATTACATGACAAACTAGGACAAACAACCCTATGACTAACATACTTCTGTGCCCACAATTCATGGGGCTTTACAACATCATTCGGTCAAAACATGGGCTTTGAGCCCCAAAACATGCTTCAAGGGGGATTCCATGCCCAACATTAACTTGTACCTTAAAGGGTGTGGTACTTCCAGAGTAGTTGTTGGAAGTAGTGGTAACTGCTAAAGTCTCTGGGAAAATTTGTCCATCATCGCGTTCCTTTGTTTCTTGAGGGCTTTTTCGAGCAAGATTTTGATAGGATCTCCCGCCCCCTCATCTTTCTTTTCGTCCGCCATGGGAGGCCATCGAGATTTGTGAGGCTGATCTTTCAAAGATTCAACCAGATCGATCCCTAACTCCTTATATCCTTACCTCATTGGGGACATGCAAAGAAAAATAGAGAAAGACCAAACCGCTCTGATACCATTGATCCAAATTTAAACAAGAACGCAACAAATTACAGATATAACCATAAATATAGAGATGAAACAGAAATAACACTTCCTTTCAATAATATCAAATAATGAGATATGTTTACAAACAGAATGGAAATGAGACTATCTCAGGTGATGGCAGCCTATCTTTGAGAATAACTGCCAAAACTGTGGGCCCCGTTTGGGTAAATTGGTACATCAAATTTTGGGGCTCGTTAATTTGACATACTATCTCCATTTGGCTACCATAATACCTCGTTTCAAGGATCTTGAAGAGAATGCTATAAATAAATTGACATGCTAATTTGGAGCACTTTTGGCCTTTCCACTTTCCCTAAAAACATCGTTTAGGGCCTCAAAATGGCTCCGAAAGTTCAAGACCCAAAAAAATGCCAAAAATAGTAAACTATGCTACAATTAAGGAAACCGAAAAACTGAAAGAGATAGTGTTGGGGATCCAAGTGGAATAGGTGGGTGGCCACCAATATCCACCTGGATCATTCCTCCCCCCTTAGGAAGCAATGGTCCCCATTGCGTTGAGTGCCTCCATGATATGGGGAAACTTCTATTGAACTTGGTCCCTCGTGAGATGTTCTGCAATCTCTAATGTGTCTAGTAATGTTGGGAAACATGGTCGAGGGTGATCCACAATGGAAACTTGGTGCAAGCCAAGGAATAGAGGAATGTTGTGCTCCAAAGCATTGTTTCCCACAGCCTTGGTAATGGTGTAAGGACCATATCGAAGTAGTATGAGTTTTTGATGGGCTCTTGTATGGCATTCTTTCTGCAAATGTAACCAGATTTTGTCACCCACCTGAAACTTGTGTGGCACCTGATGTTGATCAAGTTGTTGCTTGTACTTGGAATTTTCCACAATGATGCGACGATATATCGGCTTGTTGGGTGTAGGTGATTTGGGAGTCATATTTAATGAATGCTTGACCTGACAATGGAACGGTACCCTTGTGGGCATGGAGAAGATATCCTTCATGACCATATCCACCTCCTTCTACTACATGGAGGAACCCTTCCCGGGCACCATGGATGTGGCTATGATCTTCCCCTTACTTTGAGAGTGAACCAAAAACAAAATAAATTTCCTAGTATAGGAGATGATCTTACTTCATTTCTTGGAAGAGATCAAAGAGGTGGCAGTAGGTGGGGCAACCTCTCACATCTTGTATAGTAGATCACCCAAAGAAATAATCACAAAGTGAGGTCTAGACCCATATACAACATGTCACTTCACAAGTATGGTTGTCCTAATAACACATCACAAACATCAAGAGGAGAAACATCACATAATACCTTATCTGTGAAGGGCTTGATGTTGTAGGGAAGGCAGCACTACTGGTTGACTCGGAGATCTCGTCCTTAGTGAAGCCACCTAATGTTTTACGACTGCAGTTGTGGTATGGTTAGTAGGCCCAACCGCTTCATGATCTCTGCTGAAATGAGGTTCCTTTGGATGCCACTGTCGACAATGAATTGCAGCAGTGAACCCTTCAACCACATTTGTGAGTGGAAAATATGCTTCCCCTCCTCTAGATCGTCGGGCTAATTCTTCTGGATCTTGGTGGTGGGAGCAATGGTGCTGCGCTCCACATCAATAATCTGCTTCCCTTTTTCATTCCTCTTGTCAGGTTCCGACTCAGGGTCGGAACATGCATATTATTCTGAAGCCTTCAACTTAGCCACTAGTGACTGCTTGGTCTGACACTCACTTGTGTTGTGAGTGGGGCTCTTATGGAACTCACACCACTTTCTTGTGTCCTTATTTGACTTTGTGATGGTGTTCTTCTCTTGCAGCTTCGACAGGTTGTCTTCAGTCACCCTGCCTTGGCTTTGTCCTTTGTTCTTCAAATTCACAGATCCGAAGTCTCGCTTCTTTTGTTTAAATTTATGCTCGATCTTGACAGCGTATAGGTACGTCATGCCAAGCAAGGAGATGTCTAGGAACTCAATCTCATCTTGGATGTACCGTGTAGGCAGCCATGGTATTTGAGTACCAAATGTCATTCTAAATCCTTGATATCCAATTTTGTACAAAGGGTATGAAAAATATTGGTAAACTTCGGCATGTCTTGGTCCCTTCCCTGCCGCAGTGTTGTCCACTTTATGTATTTATCCTCATAGCTTCCAAAAGGTATTACTGCTCCTTGATGGCATCCCGAAATGAATTCCAAGTGGGTGAGGCTGAAAATAGTGAGGCCATACATTCATCCTTCTGCTCGCAGTAGGTTTCCCACCAGTCCTTGACGTGGGGGACAACTTTGAGAAATGCCAAAGTGATCTTTTCCCTATTGGAAAAATAATGCACAGAAAAATATCCTTCTAGCAAATTTAACCATTTATCTATGACATCTACATCTATTTGACCCTAAAATATGGGAATGTCAAAATTAACTTGTACCTTAAAGGGTGTGGTGCTTTCAGAGTAGCTATTGGAAGTAGATGTCTCGCCCCTGGGTAGCTACTGAAGGATCTAGGCAAGGTTATCCATCATCACATTTTTGTTGCTCGACAACTTCTTCGAGCAAGATTTTGATTGGATTTCCTACCCACTGGTCTTTCTTTTTGTCCACCATGGGAGGTCGTCAGGATTTGTGAGGTTGATCTTACAAAGGTTCAACTAGATCGAGCCCTAACTCCTTATATCCCAACCTTGTTGAGGACATGCAAAGAAAAATAGAGAAAGAACAGACCACTCTAATAACACTTATTTGAATTTAAACAGGAACACAACAAATTATAGATATAACCATAAATATATAGATTCAACAAAAATAACACTTCCTTTCATTAATATCAAATAATGAGATATGATTACAAATAGGATGGAAATGGGACTAGCTCAGGCGATGGAAGCTTATCTCTAAGAAGCGATGTGGCGGCTACATGCCTATGAACTGTGTTACAATGAGGCTCAAACACCTATTTATTATTGAGAAACAATGGAAAACCATAAATATCCAAAAACCTAACCCTAGGAGATGAAGCGCCAAAACTGTGGGCCCCGTTTGGGTAAATTGGTACATCAAATTCCCAAGGTTTTAACTTTGGCATACGATCTCTGTTTGGCTATACCTCATTTCAAAGATCTCAAAGAGAAGGATGAAAAAAAACAAGAAAGCTAGGTTGGGGCATTTTTTGACTCACCGCTTTCCCTAAAAACATCATTTAGGGCCTCAAAATAGCTCTAAAAGTTCAAGACCCAAAAAACTGCCAGAAATAGTAAATTGTGCTACAATTAAGGAAACCAAAAAACTGAAATAGATAGTGTTGGGGGTCCAAGTTGAAAAGGCAGGTGGCCACAATATCCACCTAGATCATTGCTCCCCCCTCAGGAAGAAATGGTCCCAATTGCATTGAGTGCCTCCATGAGATGGGGAAACTTATGTTGAACCTAGTCCCTGGTGAGATGTTCTGCAATCTTTGATGTGTCCAAAAATGGTGTGAAGCATGGTTGAGGGCAGTCAACATTGGACACTTGGTCCAAGACAAGGAATGGAGGAATGTTGTGCTCCAAAGCATTGTTTCGCACAGTCTTGGTAATGGTGTAAGGACCATATCGGAGTGGTCTAAGTTTTTGATGGCCTCTTGTATGGTCTTCTTTCTACAAATGTAACCAGAATTTGTTGCCCACCTGAAACTTGTGTGGCACTCGTGGTAGACCATGTCGCTGCTTATACTTGGCATTTTCCATAATGGAGTGGTGATATATCGGCCCATTGGGTGTAGGTGCTTCGGAAGTGAGATTGAACGAATGCTTGACCTGGCAGTGCAACGGTACCCCTATTGGCGAGGAGAAGTTGTCCTTCGTGACCATATCCACTTACATGTGTTGCGTAGAGGAATCCTTCCCAGGCGCCATGGATGTGGCTATGATATTCCCCTTTCTTTGAGAGTGAACCAAAAAGAAAATAAATTTCCTAATATGGGAGATGATCTTACTGCATTTCTTGCCAGAGATCAAAGAGGTGGTGGTAGGTGGGGCAACCTCTTGTATCATGTATAGTATATCGCCCAAAGAAATAATCACAGAGCAAGGTCTAGACCCATACACAGCATGTCGCTTCCACAAGTATGGTTGTCCTAAGAACACATCACAAACGTCAAGAGGAGCAACATCGTAAAATACCTCATATGTGAAGGGCTTGATGTTGTAGGGAAGGTAACACTGTTGGTTGACTCGGAGATCTCATCCTTTGTGAAGCCACCCGATGTTATACAGTTGCAGGTGTAGTATGGTTAGTAGGCCCAACTGCTTCACGACCTCTAATGAATGAGGTTCTTTTGGCTACCACTATGGGCAATGAATTGCAGCAGCGAACCTTTCACCCACATTTGTGAGTGGAAAATATGCTCCCCCTCCTCTGGATCATCGGGCTCATTCTTCTGGATCTTGGCAGTGGAAATAGTGGCGCTAGGCTTTGCATCAATAATCTACTTCCCTTTTTCATTCCTCTTGTCGGGTTCTGACTCAGGATCAGAACATCCATCTGATTCTGAAGCCTTCAACTCGGCCACCAGCGACTACTTGGTCCAACACTCACTTGTGTTGTGAGTGGGGCTCTTATGGAACTCACACCACTTTCTTGTGTCCTACTTTGACTTCGCACTGGTTTTCTTCTCTTCTAGCTTAGACCTGTTGTCTTCAGCCACCCTGCCTTCACTTTTTCCTTTGTTCATGGGACTCAAAGATCCGAAGTCTCGCTTCTTTTGTTTAAACTTCTTCTTGATCTTGACAGCGTATCGATACGTCGGGCCAAGAAAGGATATGTCCAGGAACTCCATCTCATCCTAGACATACTTGTGTAGGCAGCCATGATATTTGAGTACCAAATGCCACTCTGAATCCTTGATATGCAATTTTGTGCGAAGGGTATGAAAAATATTGGTAAACTCTGGCACGTCCTGGTCCCTTCCCTACTGCAGTGTGGTCCACTTCATTTATTTATCCTCATAGCTTCCGACAGGGTAGTACTGCTCCTTGATGGCATCTCGAAATGAATTCCAGGTGGGTGTGGCTTAAAATAGTGAGGCTCTACTTTCATTCTTCTTCTCGCAATAGGTTTCCCACCAGTGCTTGACATGGGAATGACTTTGAGAAATGCAAAAGTGATCTTTTCCCAGCTGGAAAAATCATGAAGCAAAAAAAATCTTCAAGCAAATTTAACCATTTATCTATGGAATCCACATATATATGACCCTCAAATATGGGAATTTAAAAATTAACTTGTACCTTAAAGGGTGTGGCGCTTCCAGAGTAGCTGTTGGAAGTAAATGTGTTTCCCTTGGGTAGCCGCTGAAGGACCTACGAAAATTTTTCCATGATCACGTTCCTTTGTCACTCAACGGATTCTTTGAGCAAGATTTTGATAGGATTTCCTACCCCTTCGACTTTCTTTTCGTTCGCCATGGGAGGCCATCAGGATTTGTGAGTCTGACCTTGCAAAGGTTCAACCAGATCGAGCCCTAACTCCTTATTTCTCAACCTCATTTGGGACATGCAAAGAAAAACAGAGAAAGAGCAGACCACTCGGATACCATTGATCCAAATTTAAACAAAAATGAAACAAATTACAAATATAACCATAGATATAGAGATGCAATAGAAATAACACTTCCTTTCATTAATATCAAATAATGAGATATGCTTACAAACAAAATGGGAATGAGACTAGCTCGAGTGATGGTAGCTTATCTCTGAGAAGAGGTGTGGCAGCTACATGTTTATGAATTGTGTTACAATGAGACTCAAAGATCTATTTATTATTGAGAAACAATGGAAAACCCTAAACGTCCAAAAAACAAACCCTAGGAGATGAAGCGCCAAAATTGTGGGACCCATTTGGGTAAATTGGTACATCAACTTCCTGAGGTCATAACTTTGGAATATGATCTCTGTTTGGCTACCGTAATACCTCATTTCAAAGATATCGAAGAGAAGGCCAAAAGAAAGCTAATAATCTTGTTTGGAGAAATTCTTGTCTCTCGGGTTTCCCTAAAAACGTCATTTAGCGCCTCAAAATGGCTCCGGAAGTTCAGGACCCGAAACACTGCCAAAAATTGTAAACTGTGCTACAATTAAGGAAACCAAAAAACTAAAAGAGATATTGTTGGAGGTCTAAGTGGAATAGGCGGGTGGCCACCAATATCCACATGGATCATTCCTCCCCCCTTAGGAAGCAATGGTCCCCATTGCATTGAGTGCCTCCATGTGATGGGGAAACTTTTGTTGAACCTCATCCCTTGTGAGATGTTCTGCAATCTCTTATGTGTCTAGTAATGGTGAGAAGCATGGTCGAGTGTGGTCCACATTGGACACCCAGTGCAAGCCAAGGAATGGGGGAATTTTGTGCTCCAAAGAATTGTGTCCCACAGCCTTGGTAATGGTGTAAGGACCATATCATAGTGGTTTGACTTTCCAATGGGCTCTTGTATGACGTTCTTTTTTCAAATGTAACTTGAATTTTTTGCCCCCCTGAAACTTGTGTGGCACCTGATGTTGATCATTTCTTTGCTTGTAATTGGCATTTTCCATAATGGAGCAGCAATATATCATTTCGTTGGTTTTAGGTGCTCTAAGAGTCAGATTGAATGAATGCTTGACCTGACAGTGCAACGGTACCCCTGTGGGAGAGGAGAAGATGTCCCTGTATTCTTTCATGACCATATCCACTTGCTTCTGCTGCATGGAAGAACCCTTCTCGGGCACCATGGATGTGGCTATGATCTTCCCCTTACTTTGAGAGTGAACGAGAAATAAGATAAATTTCCTAGTCTAGGCGATGATCTTAATGCATTTCTTGGCAGAGATTAAAGAGGTGTCGGTAGGTGGGGAAACCTCTAGTATCCTATATAGCGTATTGCCCAAATAAATAATCACAGAGCGAGGTATAGACTCATATACATCATGTTGCTTCCACAAGTATGGTTGTCCTAATAACACATCACAAATGTCAAGAGGAGCAACATCACATAATACTTCATCTATGAAGGGCTTGATGTTGTAGGGAATTCGACAATGCTGGTTGACTCGGAGATCTCACCATTAGTGAAGCCACCTGATGATGTACGACTGCGGGTGTGGTATGGTCAGTAGGTCCAGCCACTTCACGACTGATGAGCACCAGTATTGCAGCAAGAATGTTGCAACTCCTGGGGCTACCAGCTTTACTTTATCAACCCGGGTTTGGAGGTGATAGTGTTGTATACACAAGTAAAAGTGATGGTTCTCACTATTCAGCTGGCGAGAGACCACTAGGGTTTTTCAAGCCAGACTTCTATGGATTCAAAAGAAGCTTCATTACTGATGAGGGAAAGAGAAATCTACTCTAAGAGAAAGTTTGTATACTGCAATAAGGAAAAATACTGAAATCTAATGCTAAAAAAACACACCATTTTCTAATTAATTGCTAAGAGACTATGCTTCAGAAAGAATGCTAGGTTAACATGTATGAAATTCTACTGTCTTAAGCATGTAAATTCAAAACATCAACATTCTACTACTGTGCATGTAAATGGCCAAAACAAATGTGTTATTTCTTTTTGTCCTTTTTTTTATGGAAAAAGTGTGAAAGCTAATCTCTTTTATTGACATGGCAGGTGGCTTAGGAATGTTGGTGGATGGTTGGAAGGTTTGGGAGACCCTTAGATAACCTTCTCTATCTTCCTAGAGGCTTTTCCCTCAATTTGGCCTCAAAACAGGCCACTAGAGGAAAACCTACAAAATGTCCTAAAAACCTACAGGATTCTCTGTATTTCTACAGGATACAACCGAGAGAAAAATGATGGGTGTTGAAGGTGATGGAAGGCTTAGGGAAGGTTTTTGGTGGATGGAATGAAGCAAGGGAATACCTAGGATCACTCAAAACTCAAAACCAAGGTTGGGAGATGGTTGGATTTTCTCAACATGCTTGGAGAATTTTCCTTGTAAAATGATGAAATTGGTGAGGGTCTTAGTGAAAGCAAGGAATGATCATGGATGGATGAAGTTGGAAGGAGGTCGTTGACTATGAGATCTATATTTTCTTTTGAAATGCTTTCACTGCATTAAACATTGATGTTTACCCAAAAATAATGTAAACAAGAGGAACTTCAATATGATAGGAAAACATAGTTTAATGAGCTAGTTGTCTACTTCAATCACGAGGGAAATTTGCAAACTAAGATGGAATCATTGATGAGATCTACTGTAAGACTGAAAATGGAAGAAATGAGAACTAAATCCTACTCTTGCAAATTGATAAAATGCTAGCTTAAGTACAATGAACTCTAAATTCCTTGATTTTCTCTCACAAACCTGCATTCAATGCACATTAGTCCACTAGGCATAATATCTCACTTTGAATCATCTCATTAAACAAAATATAATCAAAACATGTAATAAATTGTGAGAAGAGTTGATTTCACTAAGCTATGAGGTGAATTAAGGTCCATATAGTTACCTAATGATGAGGCTCATCATCACCCCCTACTGAAAATGTTGTTCATCCTCTAAGAAACTCAATCAATGTCCATATCTTTCATAGCTCTAGTGGCCTCCCTCACATCCCATGCTTCTGTTGTGGTTTCCTCTTCTTGTGCATAGAATCCTACCTTCCTTTCTATCTCCTCCCACTGTTTTCTTTCTTCCTCTTCCTTCCTTCCTTCTAACATCCCCAAGAGCAGTGGTGGAATGAGTCTCAAGCCAATCCAATTGACTTTGAGCCGTTGGATGGTTTGCTTGTACATGGGTGTTTTGGTCAGTGCTTCTCTCATTATTTGAGGAGAATGGTACTCTCTTATTTTCAAATTGTATGGAAATGTATTTCATCTCCTTTGGCAAGCTTTCATGTTGTCATCCCCTAACAGCCTGAACATATCCTCAAAATGTGTAATTTCTTGCTCTTGGGTAGCAAGATAACTGGGTGCAAGTTGAGGATCATTTGCAATTAAATTATGTGTGCTGATGACAACCATTGGATTTGACTGCTCATCTCTTATCATGAGAGGCTTTGTTTGTTCCCTTGCCAATATCTTCTTCATTTCTACAACCCTTGCTTCTGCATGGTTCATCCATGACGCCAAATCCATCGACTATAAATCCCCTAGTTTTGCATTAGGGTCCCATACATTCATATCTGTCATGGCCATGTTAGGTAAGCAGAACTCAGACATCTTAGCCCTATCCTCCAATGTGCCTTGATCACAAAGATCAATGAACTATCTATAATCCTGAAATGGCATAGTGCCTCTCTGTGCTAGGGTCTTAAAATGGAACTAAAACCATTGTTCCTTAAGGTATAATGCATAGGACTTAGCTAGCATCCTGCACTAGATTTCCTCTAAGGATAGACTCGCCATGGATGCCAATTGGTTCTCTCCTTTTTGTAGTTGTCCTTTAAACCATGCATTTTCTATCTCCAGCTGAGCTTTCATTATGGTCTCTCTGTCCCTCAGGCTGCTTAGTTCTTTGCCCATCTCTTTCAACTTTTCCTCCATGTGACCTATTTCCTCCACACTATCCCTTGGATTTGGAAATCTGCATCCATCTATGTGTTCTTGGTATTTCCTTCTCAAGCTCAAAGAATAATGGGATGGAAATTTTTTGTGGAATGACCCTACCTCCTTCAATAAATCTATAGTAGGAGTCAAGGTTAGGTTGAGGACTAGGTTCCCTTAGCTCTGGGTCCTCCTTCTTTGTTTCTTGCTACATACTCCCTTCCTTATCCAATTTTTGAGTTTCCTGTAGGATTACCTCTACTTCCTGTAGGTCATGTTGTGTATCCTACAGGATGTATTTTCCTTTAGATGAGGCAGATCTAGTCACAGGCTTTCTCACATAAGTATTAGCAGACTTAGGGTAGGTTTTTCCTGAGGATCCTTCTCCTTGAGTTTTTATAAGAGGAGCCATCTTCTCCTGCTATTTAGGTTAGTCTTCAATAACAATGGGAACCTTGGTGGGAGTTTGAGGTTGTCCCTTCCTTATCCTTGTACTTTTTCTTGTTTTAAAGTATAATGGAGTTTGTCTCTTATTTTTCCTTTTTGTTTGATAGGGGTGGTAAGGGCAGTGAGGGCAACTACTGCCTCTTTCTCAATGGGTTCTAGAGACACCATAGGTGGCTCCTCCTTGTCTTATGCCTCCTCTTTTCCTTTGACCTTTTCATATTTGTCTTTCTCCTCTTCTTCTCCCTCTAGATCCTCACCTTGTTCATCAATTTCCTCCTTGGCATCTTCTTCTATTTCTTCACCACTTCCCTTCTCTTTCTCTTCCTCTTCTTCCTCATCTATTTCCTCTTCATCCATCTATGATTATTCTTCATCTGTTATAGTTTCTTTTTCATCCCTTTCACTAGAAGTAGGGATCTTGTCATATTCGAGGGCTTTTATATCCTCCTTTGTTTGCATGTCTCTGAAAATTGCCCATGTGATAGGAATTCTAAGGTTTTGTAGGGAATCTTCTATGATGAGTCTAATTAACCCATGATGGGCTAGTTGTTGGTAGTTTCCTTCCTGCACCTTCATGCTCATATTTGTCAGTGATTGAATACGGAAGTAGGGTATGTTGATTCTGTGGTGAGGAGGTGTATCTGCTCCAAACCTCAATTATTCAAGAAGCCTAAAGTGGTATCCATATACCACACTGTACCTACCTTCACATGATTTATATTTAATAATGTGGTAGCTTATTTCATTCCAAGGGTATGGTAGGCTTGCTCTTCTTACTCCATTTTTGTCTTCCATGGCCTCATCTCCCTCTAAAAAGAATTTCTTCTTTTCAATTTGGCTACTTCCCTTGTCTTCCTTTCTCCAAGGCACTCCTAAGGGAAGTGTGGTAATTCTGCTTATGAGTTCAAGGGTGAGCTCTATGGAGAGGCCTCTCACCACAACAGTGGCATGGGTCCTAGTTAGTGGAATGAGGAAGAGAGAAAACCCTCTGGCTACTTCATCATCATACCCCCTCAATTTCTCAAAGAATCCCATCCAATTATTGATTGTGAATATTTCTAGCACAGGGGGTTGTTGATGAATCCTCACAGTTTTGATGGGCTCCCTTATATTAAACCCCCCTATCATTTTGTGTGATGGATGGAGGAGTATATAAATGATACAAAATTTCAATGAAGGAGGAAATTTAACTGAAATTTCTGTGGATACAATTCCCTTATACTGCAATCAATTTCAACAAACTAGAATATTTTTTTTGTTCCTTTGACTTTGAAAAATGGGAGGAAATGTAGAGCCTACCTCCTTACAGTGCCTGATGTAGCCAACCCATTTTTTCTCCCTCTGAAATTTCTCATTGCCAATCCTTTAGACTGCCTGACTGTTGAGTATGGAGCATGATTGTTTAGAGGTTTTTGTTTCAGCCGGATGTATACCCCAGGAAGTTTGTACACCCCTCCACACGGGGGGGGTGCGGGGGGGACTTGTCCCCCCCACGGGGGTTCAGGGGGAGCGATCCCCCCTAGCGGGGGTTTCGGGGGCAACGCCCTCGAAGCTAAAAATAGATGTAAAATTGCCTTGTAAAAGTATAGTAATTTCTAGTCAATCTTGGCCGTTCATTAGGCGGATGATCTGACAGTAGAACTTATGTTTAGTTTACGGTTTTTTGCCCTAGAAGTCAACCCCTCTCTTTGTATGAGGGAATTGTATTTGAGGCTATGTAATAAATGTGTATTCTCCGAGTGAGAAGCAGAGAAGTGAGACTGTGAGAGAAGACAGAGGATATTACAACGGATCTGTTGTAGGTTGTGTCTCTTCAATTTTTGCTAGATAATAGAAAGGAAGGATTGGCTGTTCGGGGTGGATGTAGCCCAAACTGGGTGAACCACATATATCTGTGTCTCTCTGGTTTTATGTGTTTTCTATGTTTATATTCATGCAATATTTTATGTGTTTCGTTTCTCCATAATATATAATTTTCTAACAACTGGTATCAGAGCCGAAGGTCTATTTGGTTGATAAACTCGCAGGAAAGAAGGGCTCCTCATTCAAGTGGGAGCAATGGCGGAAGATGGTAAGTTTAGGGTCGAGAAATTTAACGGCCAAAACTTCTCGTTGTGGAAGATGCAGATGGAAGATTATCTGTATCAGAAATATCTATACCTACCATTGGGCGGAAAAACAAAGATGCCGACGAGTATGACAGATGAAGAATGGAACCTTCTCGATAGAAAGGCACTCGGAATAGTACAGTTGTGCCTCGCAACATCAGTCACCTTCAACATTTCAAAGGAAACAACGACAGAGGGTTTGATTAAGGAATTGGAGAAACTATATGAAAAACCCTCGGCCTCAAACAAGGTATTTCTTATGAAACAGTTATTTAATATGAAGATGTCAGAAGGTGGATCTGTTGCAGATCATTTAAATGATTTTAATACTGTTACAAGTCAGTTATGTTCTGTAGGGGTAAACTTTGATGATGAAGTTAGAGCTCTGTTATTCTTGTGCTCATTACGAGAAAGTTGGAATGGTTTAGTAATGGCCATTAGTAAGTCTGTTTCTGGATCTAGTACTTTAAAGTTTGATGATGTTGTTGGTGCTATCTTTAGCGAGGAAATGCGATGGAAAAGCTCTGGTGAGACATTGGGTAATGCTTTGAGTGCAGTGTCTAGGGGAAGAAAAATGGAAAGAGGAAAGAGATCAGGATAT
>APFE031363327.1:156927-205512 GCA_000404065.3 Pinus taeda
ACCAGGATAAGTAGACCCCCTGAACAATACTCTCCTTCATTATATTATTTATTGTTGACTGACTCTGGTGAACCCGAATGTTATGAAGAAGAAATGAAGGTTGAAAGCGAGAAGAAGTGGGAGGTAGCCATGGAAGAAGAGATGGACTCCTTAATGCATAACCAGACTTGGGACTTAGTTAGGTTGCCTGCAGAAAAAACTACATTGAAGAATAAATGGGTTTATCGGCTAAAGGAAGAAGATGGAGGAAAATAGAGGTACAAAGCTAGACTTGTGGTGAAGGGGTTTTCACAGAAGAAAAGTATTGATTTTGATGAAATATTTTCTCCTGTTGTTAAAATGACTTCAATCAGAACTATTTTAAGTCTAGTAGCAGTTGAAGATTTGCATCTTGAGCACTTAGATGTAAAGACAGTCTTTCTCTATGGGGATTTGGAGGAAGAGATATATATATGCAGCAGCCACAAGGATATGAAGTGAAAGGGAAGGAGAAACTAGTGTGCAAGTTGAAGAAGACTTGTATGGCTTAAAACAGGCTCCAAGGCAGTGGTATCTAAAATTTGACAAATTTATGTCTGAACAAGGTTATACTAGATGTCACTCTGATCATTGTGTTTATCTGAAAAAGCAAAATGATGGCAGCTATATTATATTGTTATTGTATGTAGATGACATGCTTGTTATAGGGTCTAACATGCAGGAAATAAATGTGCTCAAAAGAAAATTGGCAAATTCATTTGCAATGAAGGATTTGGGAGCTACAAAACAAATCCTTGGTATGAGAATAACTAGAGACAGGAAAAATCGTAAATTAACATTGTCTCAGAATCAGTACATACAAAAGGTGTTGAAAAGATTCAATATGCACAATGCAAAACCAGTTAGTACACCTTTTGCTAGCCATTTCAAACTTAGTAAGGAAATGTGCCCAAAGACCCAACAAGACATGAATTATATGTCTAAAGTTCCATATGCATCAGCAGTTGGAAGCTTAATGTATGCAATGGTCTACACAAGGCCTGATATTGCACACGCAGTGGGAGTTTTAAGCATGTACATGAACAATCCAGGAAAGGAACATTGGATGGCAGTGAAATGGATTCTCAGATATTTGAAAGGTACCACAAATCAAGAATTATGCTTTGGTGGTTTAAACATTTTTCTACAGGGATATGTTGATGCAGATATGGCAGGTGACAGAGATAACAGGAGGAGCACTACAGGATATGTATTTACTGTTGGTGGAACAACTGTCAGTTGGGTTTCAAAAATCCAAAGTGTTGTTGCACTTTCAACAATAGAAGCAGAGTATGTTGTTGTTATAGAGCCTAGTAAAGAAATGATTTGGTTACAAAAGTTTATGGGTGAATTGGGTAAGGAGCATAATATAGGCACGTTATACAGTGGTAGCCAAAGTATCATTCATCTTGCAAAGAACTCAGCATTTCATTCCAGGACTAAACACATACAGCTCAAGTACCATTTCATACGATCAGTGTTGGAAGATGGAGAAGATACACACTAGCCAGAATCCTGCAGATATGCTAACAAAAGTTGTAACCAGGGAGAAATTGAGAATATGCTCAGTTTCAATTGGTCTTCAAGAATGACGATTAAGATGAGAAATAGTCAGGCCCAAAGACAATTCATTGTCTAGCAAATAAAGCAGCAGTGGAGTTGCTACAATCATTCTCCAAGTGGGAGATTGTTGAGTATGGAGCATGATTGTTTAGAGGTCTTTGTTTCAGCCGAATGTATACCCAGGAAGTTTGTACACCCCTCCACGCAGGGGGTGTGAGGAGGAATTGTCCCCCTCACGGGGGTTTGTGGGGGCTAATCCCCCCTAGCTGGGGGATCTGGGGGCCAGCGGTCCCCTGGCAGGGTTTCGAGGTCAACACCCTCAAAGCTAGAAACATATGTAAAATTGCCTTGTAAAAGTATAGTAATTTCTAGTCAATCTGGGTCATTCATTAGGCAGATGATTTGACGGTAGAACTTATGTTTAGTTTAGGGTTTTTTGCCCTAGAAGGCAACCCCTCTCTTTGTATGAGGGCATTGTATTTGAGGCTGTGTAATAGATGTGTATTCTCTGAGCGAGAAGCAGAGAGGTGAGATTGTGAGAGAAGACAGAGGATATTACAGTAGATCTGTTGTAGGTTGTGTCTCTTCAATGTTTGCTAGATAATAGAAAGGAAGGACTAGTTTTTTGGGATGGATGTAGCCCAAACTGGGTGAACCACATATATCTATGTCCCTCTAGTTTTATGTGTTTTCTATGTTTATATTTATGCAATATTTTATGTGTTCCATTGCTCCGTAATATATAACTTTCTAACACTAATTGTATCCTGTAGGATTCCTGTGGGATCCTGTAGGATACTATAGGTGGTCCTGCTTAGGAAAAAACTGAAATTTACCTCTCTTGTAGACTGCTTGAGGGTCGAGAGCAACTTTGCTAGTGTGAGCCTCGAGAATTTGAATGCATCTATGCATTGGGATCAACATTTATTTCCTCTTATGGTCGATTTAAGTGAGGTGGTGTGATGACAGCTGAGGTACGAATATCTATTTTTGGAACGTTGGTCCCACTACCACATCATCATTCTCCTCACCTCATCATCAACTCCCACTTCGAGCACCCATAGCTTAACTTTTTTTCAACCTCATCCTCCTTTCTTTGACTTGACTGTTGTCAAGTGTGTGAGGACTAACTTTTTTGCCCTCGTTGACTGAACAAAGGTGGCCAAGTTAACTAGCCACCTTTTGCTTATAAACCAACTCATTCACAATTTTTACATATTTTGATCACATTATGCAAATGAGAGAGTGGAAGTGAGATACTTACGTGTGGTAACAATACCTTGTTGTATTGTGTTGAAGAAATGAGGTCTTTGTTGTGTGTTGGCTGCATGTGCTTTTCTTATTCTTCTTTTTCAATCCATTGATGATTTTCCTTGATGTGCAGGTACCTGGTGTTGATAACGATGCTACTACTGCTGCTTCTATGCTCTAGAGAAGATTCTTCTACAGTTGTATCTCCATGCTTGAAACTTGTTGCAACCTATGATTTATGTTTTGTGGGATAGGCTGCTACAGGATTTCCTACAGGATGTACTATAGCTTCTTCTCCCTCAAAATTTCTAATAATATTCTACTGGTAGAACTCGAGGATGATTAGCATGTGCAGAGAGGAGGTCTAGGGATTTGTAAATGGTGAAAAATAACCTTTAGGTGTTGTCCCCTTACTCTTTGTCTTCATCTTTTTCTCTATGTTTTTTTCTTGAAAACTATAGTTTTTTTTTTTTTAACTGATTTTTTTTTATGAATGCAGGGGTGATCAAGGTGGAGAGAGGTATGATAATGAGATGGTGATGTATTAATTTTTTCTTTGACATGGGTAGGCCATTTCCTTCCTTTAGGGTCACTTCCTTTAGGATTCCCAAGCCACTGTAATTCCTACAGGATCATCCTGTAGGTTTTCAGGGGATCCTGTAGGTTTACAGGGAATCCTGTAGAAAACATAGAACCCTTGCAAACTGAGGAAAATGAGTGAAAAAATGGAAGGAATGGTGGAATGATGAAGGATAATGAATGGAGAAATAAAAATATGAGCTAAATAGGTCCCTTTTGATTCTCCATTGTTGCTTGGATCATCCTCCTGCAAACAATATTTTCATAATTTTTCTTTTCTCTTATATATATATATATATATATATATATATATATATATAATAGATAATAATAGATAGATAGATAGATATAGATAGATAGATAGATAATAGATAGATAGATGATGATAGATATAGATATAGATATAAGATATAGATATAGAATAGATATATATAATATCTAATATCTATATCTATATCTATATCTATATATATATATATATATAATATATATATATATATATATATATATATAATATATATTATAAAAGAACTAGTCTACCTCCAAGAGGTTTTCACCCTAACTACTTGCCTTAGGTGCCTCAAGAGAGGTTTTCACCCAGAGATATTTTTATTTCTCTTTTTTTTTCTATTTTTTTTTGACACCATTGGGCTGCCTCAAGATATTTTCAACCCAACAGTGGGACTCAAGCGCCTCATGAAGGTTTTCACCTGCGTTTCCCTATTTTTCTTTTCTTTTTCTTTTTCCCAGTGACTTGATGAGGTAGGAGCTGAGACTTGCTCCACCACCATCATTTTTTTGTTGATACCATCAATCAACTCTTGCTTTGACAATGGCCTTTTGTAAACTTTTAATCTGTGCCCATTAACAAGTAAATGAATGGCTTCTGCATCTATGGTTATGATCTGCACTGAACCATTATCATGACATTTCTATATGACATAAGACCCTAACTATATTGTCCTTAACTTGCCCTTAAAGTCTTTATATTTGGAATAATATAACAAAGCCCAATCACCTTCTTGAAATTGCTTGTCCTTGATGTTCTTATCATGCCATATCTTCCTCTGAATTTGAGTTACCTCTGTGTGTAGGAGGGCCTGCATTCTGGACTCATCTAACCCATTTAACGAGAGAAATATCTCTTTTTGTGCACTGCTGAGATCTAGATCTAGTTGGGCTGCCATCCTCAATGTATTGTACTTAAATTCAATGGACACCAAGGCATTTTTCCCATAGACCAACTCATAGGGTTTGAATCTAGTGGTGGTCTTCCAAGTGGTATTGTAGGCCCAGGTGGCCTCAACTAGTCTATCTTCCCAATATTTTATGTTGCTGCTAACCACTTTGGTCAGAATAACCTCCAACACTCTGTTGGTCACCTCGACTTTCCCATTAGCTTGTGGGTGATAGGGAGTGGAGGTTCTCTGCTTGATCTTGTGCTGGCTTAATAAGTCTTCAATCATTTTTTAGGTAAAATGGCTACCTTGATTAGTGAACAGTTATCTAGGGTACCCAAACTTGTAAAAGACATTTTCCCTTAAGAATTCAGCCACTTTCTCCTCTGTTGTTGCCTTGATTGCCTTGGTTTCAACCCACTTAGTCAGATAGTCAGTGCACACAATGATGTACTGATTTTGCTTGGAAGGAGGGTCAATAGGTCCAATGAAATCCATGCCCCACTTGTCAAATGGCTCGAAAGTCACTTGAGGTAGCAGAGGCATTTCATCCCTTGGAGTAGGCTTTCCCATCCTTTGGCACTAATCACACTGATTAGTATGTCTTTTCACATCTTGATCAAGAGTGGGCCAATAATAACCAGCTTGTAACACCTTGAATGTTGTCCTCTTTGCTGCAAAGTGAACTCCACAAGGCCCATCATGACAGGTCAGAAGGATGTCAAAGACTTCTACCTCCCTGACACATCGTCTGAAAATTTGATCCGGGCCTAGTTTGAAGAGGTTTCCCCCAATCCAAGTGAATGGAGTGCTCTTCCTCACAATCTTACTTTTCTCTTTGGAGGACAAATTTAGTGGGAACTATGCAAATACCAAATAGTTTTCTATGTCAGTAAACCATGGAGAGAGAACTGAAATGGAGAATAAGTATTCATCTGGTAACTAACCATCAACCATATGTTCCTCACCCATAGGCAAAGTTAATCTGAACAAAAAATCTACAACAACATTTTCCTTGCTAGGCTTATCAATAATGGTTAGATCAAACTGTTGTAATAAAAGTAACCATATAATAATCCAGGCATTCACATTAGGTTTATTCATTAAATATTTGATTGCAGCATGGTCAGTATGTACAAATATTTGATAACCTATAATGTAATGCCTAAATTTGTTCAGTGAATGCACAGCAGCCGGGAGCTCCTTTTCGGTCACTATGTAGTTCACTTCGGCCTTTAATAGATTCTTATCGATAAAGTAAATGGCATAAGGTAACTTTTCATCTATCTGGCCTAGAGCTGCTCCTATGGCTTTGTGTGGGGCATTAGCATGTATATGAAAGGGAAGGGCCCAATTTGGGCCTCAGAGAATTGATGCAATGGTCAACTTGTCCTTTAGGGTGTCCAAGGCCTCTTGACAAATTTTTGACCATACAAACTCAGATTCTTTGGCCAACAACCCAAATAAAGGAGAAGCTAACTTGCTGAAGTTTTTTATAAACCTTCGATAGTATCTAGCTAACCCTAGGAAACTTCTGACATCTCTCTGCTTTTGTGGAGGTGGGACCCTTTGGATGATAGCTATTTTGTTTGGGTCCACCTACAGTCCTTGTTGGGATATTAAATGACCTAGCCCAATCCCTACAATCATCAAGAATTCATATTTCTCGGGACTAAGAGACAAGTTCATTTCAATGCATTTGTTCAACACCTTACCTAGGTTGGAGAGAGACTTCTAGAATTCACATCCATAAGGTGTAAAATCATCCATATAAATATCTACTGCATCATGGAGTAACTCGGGAAAGATACTCAGGACTGCTCTCTGGAAAGTGGTAGGAGAATTGCATAGGCCAAAAGGAAGGACCCTATAGGCAAAAGTACCCCAAGGAAAAGTGAAGGTGGTTTTATCCTGGTCTTCCGGGATGATCTGGATTTGATTGTACCCACTGAATCCATCTAGGAAATAGAAAAATTGTTTCCCTGCCAGGCCATCTAGCACTTGGTCAATGAAAGGTAGAGGGAAATGGTCCTTCTTTGTGGCTTTGTTTAACTCTGACACAAATCCTCCACCTACCATTTTTATTTGGAACCAACACCAAAGGAGAGACCCACTCACTATCGGAGATAGGGTAAATGAATCCTACATCTAGCAACTTTTGCAGTTCTTTTTTAACTATATCTTTGAGAGTTGGATTCATCCTCCTTTGGGGTTGTCACATTGGTTTGCACTCTTCTTTGATATAAATATGGTCAGTACACACCGAGGGGTGCACTCCCTTCATTTATTTGTAACTCCAAGCAAAGGCATCGAGATGTTCCTTTAGCATGATGGGTTCATTTTCAAAGTTCTCTTAGGGCTGAATTCTATGGTTTTGACATGGATAGGGTTGGAATTGGCTAAGCATAGATCAATCTGATGGTTGTTCTAGGTTTTCTTCACTAATTCTTCTATGGACAATGTACTGGGAGTTGGACTTTGGAGTATGTATTCAATCAAATCATCTTCATCTGGTTGTCCCCCTTTGATGGTTGTTTCTAAGGTATAGAGTTGGGTATAATAAACTTCATCTTCTTCCTCCTCTTCCAGCCATAAAGGTAAGTCATGTTCTAGAGGTGGCTGAGTAGGAGGGTATAGGACCAACTGCTTGGACATATGCCCATTTTTTATAGTCATATTTCCAGCCTTGCAGCTAATATAAGCATCGACAGTGGCTAACCAGGGCCTCCCAAGGATGAGAGGGTACCAGTAAACTTAGCCTTAGGCTAGAGAACTAGGAAATATGCAGGGTATTCCCAAGAGTCAATGGAGACCATCACATCCTCCACAATCCCCTAGAGGTTGATCTTGAGAATGGTGTCCTTAGTCATCACATTAATGGAAGCCCCAAGATCAATAAAAGTGTGTGGGACAATGGTGCCATTGATGTGCACATCTACTATAGGGCTTACAAGGTCCAAATACTTTGGACAAATTACCTACCCCAACATTAAGTCAGACAGTTGCTGAATGACATTAATGGTAGGGACATCTCTTCTTCGCCTACCTCGATGCTTGAAGCACTTCTCCTTAATAAACTTGTTGTAAATGGGTACATCTTTTATAGCTTGGAGAAGTGGAATTTTGACACAGATTTTTCAATTCTCTGAGAAGTTCAGTCTCTTCTGGGGTAGGCTGGAGTGGTTGGGTTAATCTCTTAGGAAAGGGTGGTGGATTTACTTTAGGCACGCTTTCCTCTCCTTCTTACTCAACCTCCCTAGGTGGAGGTAGACGTTGGTTGTCCAGGAGTACTCTCCCAGATCTCAGGTTGATTTCCTAAATTTCCAGAGCATAAGCTAGATAGGATGTCTCTCCATTGTATACCAGTTGTGCCTATCTGTTGTTCGGGTTTGTATTTCACTGGGTAGACATTTGGGGTTGTTTAGGTGGAGAATATTGTAATGGATATGGTGAGCAGGTGGTGAAGGTAATAAATCTGGAGAATTGTTGTATGGGGTCCTCCACCCCTAGGGTGGTGCATTCCACTGAGGCTATGGCGGAGCATATGGTTGAAATGATTAGTTGGTTGGCTGGGACTGATATTGAGGTGCAAAGTACCAAGGAGGAGGTGTAGACCAGGAAGGATCAGTAAGGGGCCCCCAAGAGGGAATGGATGTGGTTTGGTTGGGGTTGTAATATGCATGGGATGACCCTTGGATGCCCTACTGGTATGGCCTAGGCCCATGAGGTCTCCTTTGATTTATGTAGCAAAGTTGTTTAGTCACCCTTTCAGCTCGATGTATAACTTTTATTCCATGTAAAGAAGGGCACTTGTTTGTGGAGTGGTTTTCTTCATAGACTGGGCAAATTTCAATAGAATTCAATGGACATTCATTCCAAGGGTGCCTCCAGGTGCATCTAGGGCAAAAAATGGCTAAGGATCTCTCTGCTTATTCCTGTTTTCTCTTAATGTGCATAGTGTTCATCTCTAAAGCAAGGGTTTGCAACATCTCACTCTTGAAATATTCCAGCATGTTTCCAATTTCACCCTTGATGGATGTATTGGAAGAGGATGGACTGACCATATGTTGACTACCCCTACCCTTGTTCCTAGCTGCCCTAGAATGGTTTCTAAAGACAGTCTTGATATCCTCATAGGGTAACTGATAGATGTACCCTCCTTATAATAAGTTTAGGGTATCCAAAAGATCTTCCCTTACTCCTCTAAGAAGGACTAGCTTCAGTGACTCAAGGTCAAGTGTCCACCTGGCCCTTTTGTAGCTAAGCTGGTATCTTTCTTCAAAATGTTCTAGGGATTCATCATGCCCTAAGGTCATCCTAAAAAATTTCCTATTTATTGTCTTTAGACCTATAGTAGTCCCGATACTTGTTGTTGAAGGCTTGCTACATCTGAGCCCAAGTTATGATGTTATCCCTAAGTAAACCCATGAACCAGCACACAACTATATCCTTGAGAATGGATGGGAATAGTTTCAACTTCTGCTCATCATTGGTGTAGTCATAAGTTTGTCATATGATAAAAAAATCAAATAATAAAGTGTCTGGATCTTCTGAGGTCAGGCCATGGTAATGAGGAAAGGCAAAGAGGCTTATATTCTTCATATTAGTATCCCCATTGGTTTCCCTGATGGGGAAGGCACCCTCAACTCTTCCTCTATTTCCTCTGTCATTTCTATTTTCAGCTATTAGATCAGTAGGAATGGGTTCTTCTTCTTCTTCTTCCCCAGTAGGTTCTTCAAATATTTTTGGTTGCTCACCTAAGGGTTCCTCCAATTCACAGCCATCGAAGAATAGGGAAGGTTGGCTATTTGAAGCAGTGGGGGTATTTGGCAAAAATTTCCCTAAATTATCCCTATTCCTACAAGGCATGAAAAAAAGTGTTTTTGTTTTATTTTGTGACTTTTTTCAAACTTTGCAAATGATTGCAGAATTCAAATTGTAGACTGAATGAAAACTAATTGACTAAATGGAAATTAACTACTTGAATGAAATATTACTTGCATAATGGAAAGGAAAGCAAAGAATGCAGAATGGAAAAGGAAGCAAACTAAATTACTCTTGCAGAAATGAAACCAATAGCACAATATCAGAAACAAGAAATGGAATAAAGAAAACAATAATCACATATTTCTCAGACACCTCCCTAGCAACGGCGCTAAAAAGTGATGAGTACCAGTATTGCAGCAAAAAAAATGCAACTCCTAGGGCTACCAGCTTTACTTTATCAACCCGGAGTCTATACAAACTTGGAGGTGACAATGCTATATACACAAGTAAAAGTGATGGTTATGCCCTTTGTCATTGTTCAGCTGGTGAGAGACCAATATGGTTTTTCAAGCCAAACTTCTATGGATTCCGAAGAAGCTTGGTTACTGATGAGGGAAAGATAAATCTACTCTAAGAGAAAGCTTGTCTATTGCAATAAGGAAAAATACTAAAATACAATGCTAAAAAAACACACCATTTTCTAACTAACTGCTAAGAGACTATGCTTCAGAAAGAATGCTAGGTTAACATGTATGAAATTCTATTGTCTTAAGTATGTAAATTCAAAACATCAACATTCTACTATTGTGCATGTAAATGACCAAAATAAATTTGTTTTTTCTTTTTTGTCCCTTTTTTTATGGAAAAAGTGTGAAAGCTAATCTCTTTTGGTGATGTGGCATGTGGCTTAGGGATGTTGGTGGATGGTTGGGGGGTTTGGGAGACCCTTAGGTGACCTTCTCTGGCTTCCTAGAGGCTTTTCCCTCAATTCGGCCTCAAAACAGGTCACTACAAGAGAACCTACAGGATTCCCTGTATTTCTATAGGATATAGCCGAGATAAAAATGATGGGTGGTGAAGGTGATGGAAGGCTAGGGAAGGTGGTTGGTGGATGGAATGAAGCAAGGGAATACCTAGGATCACTTAGAAATCAAAACCAAGGTTGGGATATGGTTGGATTTGCTCAAATACTTGGAAAAGTTTCCTTTTAAAATGATGAAATTGGTGAGGGTCTTAGTGAAAGAAAGGAATGGTCATGGATGGATGAAGTTGGAAGGAGGTTTCTGACTATGAGATCTCTCTTTACTTCTGAAACAATTGCATTGCATCAAACATTGGTATTTACCCAAAAATCATGTAAACAAGAGGAACTGCAATAAGCTAGGAAAACAAAGTTTAATGAGCTAGTTGTCTACTTCATGCATGGGGAAAATTTGTAGAATAAGAAGTAATCATCGATGAGATATACTGTAAGATTGAAATGGAATAAATGAGAACTAAATCCTACTCTTGCAAATTGATCAAATTCTGGCTTAAGTACAGAGAACTCTAAATTCAATGAGAAAGTAGAATTCTGTCTTTTTGGGGTTGCATAGGAGTCCTTTCCTCAAGTCATGATCCCTAAAGGAAGAAGTGAGGCAAAAACACCTATTGATAGCTTTTTGATGTTCCTTTATCCCTTCTAAACAACTGCTTAAGTAAAGCACAAATGGAAGCAAATTAATAAACAAAATAATCAAATCTACACTACTTGTAATGAAATACTTCTAAGGAAAATTTAACCATGAACCTATGAAATCAATCTAAGCATATAGATACATGAGGAGGAGCTTTTGCTGCTAGGGTTGGGCCATAACCCAAGATATTCATCCCTCTAAGTTAACTCAGTGCTGGATCAAGAAAAATCTCATTCTCATTATCAAAACGGAAAATTACATAGCAATGTCTTCCACAAGTCTTGAGCTCGAAAATAACTAGTGTTTTTACAGCAAAAATTTGAATCCTAATAAGCCTATATGCCTCTTTATTTATCCAACTGAAGTTTCCAACGACTTCCTTAAATCTAGCGAGGCTCGGCTCCCAAAATCGAAATGAAGTAACTCTTTCACTACCACTTGACTACCATTTGATCTTCATGACTTGGCTACTTGTACTCCAAGCTAGTGTGCTTGATGGAGGAATATTTGAATGAGGGAGGAGTAAATGAGGAGGATTTACCTCCTACAATCTCTCTTCCTTGTCCCATTTGAGTTTTAGCCCTTAATCTTGCTAAAATTCCCTGGTTTTCTCTCACAAACCTGCATTCAGTGCACATAAGTCCACTAGGCATAATATCTCACTTTGACTCATCTCATTAAACAAATTATAATCAAAACATGTAATAAATTGTGAGAAGAGTTGATTTGACTAAGTTAGGAGGTGAATTAAGGTCCATATACTTACCCAATGATGATGCTCATCAATGACCTCTATGCAAATGAGGTTCTTTTGGCTGCCACTGTCGACAATGAAATGCATTGGCACCCTTCACCCACATTTGTGAATGGAAAATATGCTCCCCCTCCTTTGGATTGTCGGGCTCATTCTTCTGGATCTTGGCAGTGGCAACAGTGGCGCTGGGCTCCACATCAGTAATATGCTTCCCTTTATCATTCTTCTTTTCATATTTTCACTCAGGATCAGAACATGCATCTGATTCTGAAGCCTTCAACTTGGTCACTAGCAACTACTTGGTCCGACACTCACTTGTGTTGTGTGTGGGGCTCTTATGGAACTCACACCACTTTCATGTGTCCTTCTTTGACTTCGTGGTGGTGTTCTTTTCTTGCAGCTTCGATGGGTTATCTTCAGTCACCGCACCTTAGCTTTGTCCTTTGTTCTTCGGATTCGTAGATCCGAAGTCTCACTTCTTTTGTTTAAACTTCTGCTCGATCTTGACAGTGTATTGGTACGCGATGCCAAGCGAGGAGATGTCCAAGAACTCCATCTCATCTTAGATGTACCTGTGTAGGCAGCCATGGTATTTGAGTACCAAATGTCGCTCTGAATCCTTGATACCCAATTTTGTGGGAAGGGTATGAAAAATATTGGTAAACTCCAGCACATCTTGGTCCCTTCCCTACCGCAGCATGGTCCACTTTATGTATTTATCCTCATAGCTTCTGATAGGGTAGTACTACTCCTTAATGGCATCCCAGAATGAATTGCAAGTGGGTGCAGCTGAAAAAAGTGAGGTCGTCCTTTCATCCTTCTATTCGTAGTAGGTTTCCCACCAGTCCTTGATGTGGGGGGCAGCTTTGAGAAGTTCAAAAGTGATCTTTTCCCGGCTAGAAAAATCATGAATAGGAAAATATCTTTCTAGCAGATTTAACCATTTATCTACGGCATCCGCATATATCTGACCCTCAAATATGGGAATGTCAAAATTGACTTGTACGTTAAAGGGTGTGGCGCTTGCAAAATAGTTGTTGGAAGTAGATGTGTCACCCCTGGGTAGCCGCTCAAGTATCTAGGCAAAGTTGTCCATCATCGCATTCCTTTATCACTTGAGGGATTCTTCGAGCAATATTTTGACAAGATATCCTGCCCCCTCATCTTTATTTTCATCCACCATGGGAGGCCGATAGGATTTGCGAGGTTGATCTTGCAAAGGTTCAACCAGATTGAGCCCTAACTCCTTATATCCCAACCTCATTGGAAACATGCAAAGAAAAACAGAGAAAGAGCAGACCGCTCCAATACCACTTATCTTAATTTAAATAGAATGCAACAAATTATAGATATAACCATAAATATAGAGATGCAACAGAAATAACACTTCCTTTCATAAATATCAAATAATGAGATATGCTTACAAACATATGGAAATGAGACTAGCTCGGGTGATGGTAACTTATCTCTGAGAAGAAATGTGGTGTCTACATGCCTATGAACTGTGTTACAATGAGGCTCAAAGGCCTATTTTTTATTGAGAAACAATGTAAAACCCTAAACATCCAAAAACCTAACCCTAGGAGATGAAGCACCAAACCTGTGGGCCCCGTTTGGGTAAATTGGTACATCAACTACCTGGGGTTGTATCTTTGGCATACGATCTCTGTTTGGCTATCATAATACCTTGTTTCAATGATCTCGAAGAGAAGGCCAAAAAAATGCAAATAGTTGAATTTGGGGCATTTTCGGTCTCTTTGCCTTCCCTAAAAATATCATTTAGGGCCTAAAAATGGCTCTGGAAGTTCAAGACCCAAAAAACTGTGAAAAATAGTAAATTGTGCTACAATTAAGGAAACCAAAAAACTAAAAGACATAGAGTTGGGGGTCTAAGTGGAATAGGTGGGTGGCCACCAATATCCACCAGGATCATTCCTCCCCCCTTAGGAAGAAATGGTCCCCATTGCGTTGAGTGCCTCCATGAGGTGGGTAAACTTCTGTTGAACCTGATCCTTGATGAGATGTTTTGCAATCCCTGATTTGTCCAATAATGGTGGGAAGCATGGTCGAGGGTGGTCCACATTGGACACTCAGCGCAAGCCAAGGAATGCAGGAATGTTGTGCTCTAAAGCATTGTTTCCCACAGCTTTGGTAATAGTGTAAGGACCATATCGAAGTGGTCTGAGTTTCCTATGGGCTCTTGTATGGCGTTCTTTCTGCAAATGTAACCATAATTTGTCGCCCACCTAAAACTTGTATGGCACCCGATGTTGATCATGTCTTTGCTTGCACTTGGCATTTTCCACAATGGAGCGTCGATATATCGGCCCTTTGGGTGTAGGTTCTCTAGGGGTTAGATCAAATGAATGCTTGACCTGACAGTGCAACGATACCCTTGTGGGTGAGGAGAAGATATCCATATATTCTTTCATGACCGTATCCACCTGTTTCTGCTGTGTGGAGGAACCCTTCCCTGATGCCATGGATGTGGCTACGATCTTCCCCTTACTTTGAGAGTGAACCAGAAAGAAAATAAATTTCCTAGTCTGGGAGATGATCTTACTGCATTTTTTGGCAAAGATAAAAAAGGTGGTAGTAATTAGGGGAATTTTGGGGTCTAAAATGGGCCTGTTAAGGAAATTATAAAATAATAGTGGAAATAATAAAATAATATTATATTACATCATCAAACTTTAGAGGTAAAAATGAAAAATCTATTTTTTCAACTCTTTTTTTCAACTTATCTCCAAATGGGTTTACTCAAATTTCAAGCAACACTCGTTGGATGCAGAATTTGATTCATCATCCAAGGAGTACCCATGTTGCATACTTTCGATGGACCCTTCTACATGAAAAGTGAGAAATACATGAAAAACATGATTGCAGTCACGTTTTTTCATGTATTTCTCATTTTTCATGTAACAGGGTCCATCGAAAATATGCAACATGGGTACTCCTTGGATGAGGAATTAAATTTTTCATCCAACAAATTCTCTCGCTCAAAATTTGAGTAGAACCTTAGGGAGATAAGTTGAAAATATGAGTTGAAAAAGTAATTTATCATTTCAATATTTTTTAATCTCTTTACATTTTTACTCCAAAAATGGTGAATCATCCCCCATGGTTGACAACATCATATTGAATCCTATTGGTTCTTATAAAGTTTACTTTGGTTGTACATTTTTTTTTGAATGCCCATTTTAGACCTCAAAATTTCGCTGATGAGGTGGGGCAACCTCTGGTATCCTGTATAGCATATCACCCAAAGAAATAATCACAAAGCAAGGTCTAGACTCATATACATCCTATCGCTTCCACAAGTATCGTTTTCCTAATAACACATCAAAAATGTCAAGAGGAGCAACATCACACAATACCTCATCTGTGAATCACTTGATGCTGTAGGGAAGGCGATGCTGCTCGCTGACTCAGAGATCTCGTCCTTAGTGAAGCCACCTGATTATGTATGGTTGCAGGTGTGGTGTGGTCAGTAAGCCCATCCGCTTCATGATATCTGCTGAAATGACGTTCTTTTGGCTGCCACTATCGACAATGAATTGTAGCAGTGAACCCTTCACCCACATTTGTGAGTGGAAAAGACGCTCTCCCTCCTCTGGATCATCGAGCTCATTCTTTTGGATCTTGGTGGTGGCAACAATGCCGTTGGGTTCCGCATCAATAATATGCCTCCCTTTTTCATTCCTCTTGTCGGGTTCTGACTCAGGGTCGGAACATGCATCTGATTCTGAAGCCTTCAACTCAGCCACCAGCGACTACTTGGTCTGACACTCACTTGTGTTGTGATTGGGGGTCTTATGGAACTCACACAATTTTCTTATGTCCTTCTTTGAATTCGTGGTGGTGTTCTTTTCTTGCAACTTCGACGGGTTGTCTTCGGTCACCCACCCTTGTCTTTGTCCTTTGTTCTACGGATTCGCAGATTCGAAGTCTCGCTTCTTTTGCTTAAACTTCTGCTCGATCTTGACAGTGCATCGGTACATCGTGCCAAGTGAGGAGATGTCCAAGAACTACATCTCATCCTGGATGTACCTGTGTAGGAAGCCACAGTATTTGAGTACCAAAAGCCGCACTGAATCCTTGATACCCAATTTGGTGCGAAGGGTATGAAAAATATTGGTAAACTCTGGCACGTCTTCATCCCTTCCCTGCCACAGCGTGGTCCACTTTATGAATTTATCCTCATAGCTTCCGATAGGGTAGTACTACTCCTTGATGGCATCTCGGAATGAATTAGAAGTAAGTGCGGCTGAAAATAGTGAGGTCGTACTTTCATCCTTCTACTCGCAGTAGGATTCCCACCAATCCTTGATGTGGGGGGTGTCTTTGAGAAGTGCAAAAGTGATATTTTCCTGGCAAGAAAAATCATGAATAAAAAATACCTTCTAGTAGATTTAACCATTTATCTACGGCATCCGCATCTATTTGACCCTCAAATATGGGAATATCAAAATTAACTTGTACCGTAAAGGGTGTGGCACTTCCACAGTAGCTGTTGGAAGTAGATGTGTCACCCTGCCTTGGATTTGTCCTTTGTTCTTAAGATTCACAGATCCGACGTCTCATTTTTTTTGTTTAAACTTATGCTCGATCTTGACAGCGTATCGGTACACCTTACCAAGCAAGGATATGTCTAGGAGCTCCATCTCATCCTGGATGTACCTATGTAGGAAGCCACAGTATTTGAGTGCCAAATGTCACTTTGAATCCTTGATACCCAATTTTGGGCAAATGGTATGAAAATATTGGTAAACTCTGGCACGTCTTAGTCCCTTCCCTGCCGCAGCATGGTCCACTTTATGTATTTATCCTCATAGCTTCCAACAGGGTAGTACTTCTCATTGATGACATCCCGAAATGAATTCCAAGTGGGTGCGGCTAAAAGCAGTGAGGTCGTACTTTCATCATTATTTTCGCAATAGGTTTCTGACCAGTCCTTGATGTGGGGGGTGACTTTGAGAAATGCAATAGTGATCTTTTCCCAGCTGGAAAAATCATGCACAAAAAAACATCCTTCTAGCAGATTTAACCATTTATCTACGGCATCCGCATCAATCCGACCCTCAAATATGGGAATCTCAAAATTAACTTGTACCTTAAAGGGTATGGCACTTCCAAAGTAGCTGTTGGAAGTGGATGTTTCACCCCTGGGTAGCCAGTGAAGGATCAAGGCAAAGTTTTCCATAATCACGTTCCTTTGTCGCTCGAGGGCTTCTTTAAGCAAGAGTTTGATATGATCTCCTACCCCCTCATCTTTTCTTTCATCCGCCATAGGAGGCCGTTGGGATTTTCGAGGCTGATCTTGCAAAGGTTCAACCAGATTGAGCCCTAACTCCTTATATCTCAACCTCGTTCGGGACATGCAAAGAAAAATAGACAAAGAGAAGACCACTCTGATACCACTGTTCCGAATTTAAACAGGAACACAACAAATTACATATATAACCATAAATATAGAGATGAAACATAAATAACACTTCCTTTCATTAATATCAAATAATGAGATATGCTTACAAACAGAATGGAAATGAGACTAACTCGGGCGATGGTAGCTTATCTCTAAGAAGAGATGTGGTGGCTACATGCCTATGAACTGTGTTACAATGAGGCTCAAAGGCCTATTTATTATTGAGAAACAATGGAAAACCCTAAACATCCAAAAACCTAACCCTAGGATATGAAGCACCAAAACTGTGGGCCCCGTTTGGGTAAACTAGTACATCAACTTCTCAGGGTCGTAACTTTGACATACGATATCCGTTTGGCTATCATAATACCTCATTTCGAAGATCTCGAAGAGAAAGGTGAAAACAAATAGGCAAGTCAATTCGGGGTGTTTTTTGTCTCTATGCTTTCTCTAAAAATTTCATTTAGGGCCTCAAAATGGCTACGGAAGTTCAGGATCCGAAAAATTGCAAAAACTAGTAAATTATGCTACAATTAAGGAAATCAAAAAATTGAAAGAGATAGTGTTGGGGGTCCTAGTGGAATAGGTGGGTGGCCACTAATATCCACCTGGATCATTCCTCCCCGCTTAGGAAGCAATGGTCTCCATTGTGTTGAGTGCCTCCATGAGATGTGGAAACTTCTGTTGAACTTGGTCCTTGGTGAGATGTTATACAATCTCTTATGTGTCCATCGAGGGTGGTCCGCATTGGACACTTGGTGCAAGCCAAGGAATGGAGGAATGTTGTGCCCCAAAGCATTGTTTCCCAGAGCCTTAGTAATGGTGTAAAGACCATATCATAGTGGTTTGAGTTTCCAATGGGCTATTGTATGGCGTTCTTTCTACACATGTAATTAAAATTTGTCACCCACCTGAAACTTGTGTGGCACTCATTGTTGATCATGTCATTGCTTTTACTAGGCATTTTCCACAATGGAGTGGTGGTATATCGTCCTATTGGGTGTAGGTTCTCCGAGAGTTAGATCAAACGAATATTTGACCTGACAGTGCAACGGTACCCCTATGGGCAAGGAGAAGATGTCCTTGTATTCTTTCATCATCGTATCCACCTGCTTCTGCTGCGTGGAGGAACCCTTCCCGGGTGCCATGGATGTGGCTATGATCTTCCCCTTACTTTGAGATCAAACCAGAAAGAAAATAAATTTCCTAGTCTGGGAGATGATCTTATTGCATTTCTTGGTAGAAATCAAAGAGGTGGCGGCAGGTGGGGCAACCTCTCATATCCTATATAGCGTATCTCCCAAAGAAATAATAACAAAGTGAGGTCTATACTCATATACATCATTTCCCTTCCACAAGTATGGTTTTCCTAATAACACATCACAAACGTCAAGAGGAGCAACATCACACAATACCTCATCTGTGAAGGGCTTTATGCTATAGGGAAGGTGGCACTGCTATCTGACTCAAAGATCTCGTCCTTGGTGAAGCCACTTGATGCTATACAATTGTGGGTGTGGTATGGTTAGTAGGCCTGGCCATTTCACGACCTCTGCTGAAATGAGGATCTTTTGGTTGCCATTATCGACAATGAATTGCAGCGGGGAACCCTTCACCCACATTTGTGAGTGGAAAATATGTTCCCTCTCCTATGGATATTTGTGCTCATTCTTCTAGATCTTGGTGGTGTAACAGTGGCACTGACCTCTACATTAATAATCTTATTTCTTTTACCATTCCTCTTGTTGGGTTCTGACTCAACGTCAGAACATACATCTAACTCTAAAGCCTTCAACTCGGCCACCAGTGACTGCTTGGTCTAACACTCGCTTGTGTTGTGAGTGGGGCTCTTATGGAACCCACACCACTTTCCTGTGTCCTTCTTTGACTTCGTGGTGATGTTATTTTCTCGTAGCTTCAACGGGTTGTCTTCGGTCATCCTGCCTTAGCTTTCTCCTTTTGTCTTCAAATTTGCAGATCCGAAGTCTCACTTCTTTTGTTTAAATTTCTGCTCAATCCTAACAGCGTATCAGTACACCACGTCGTGCCAAGAGAGGAGATGTCCAGGAACTCCATCTCATCCTTGTTGTACCTATGTTAGAAGCCATGGTATTTGAATACCAAATGCTGCTTTGAATTCTTGATACCCAATTTTGTGCAAAGGGTATGAAAAATATTGGTAAACGCTGACACGTCTTGGTCCCTTCCCTGCTGCAGCGTGGTCCACTTCATGTATTTATCCTCATATTTTCTGACAGGGTAGTACCACTCCTTCATGGCATCTCAGAATGAATTCTAAATGGGTGCGGCTGAAAACAGTGAGGTCGTACTTTCATTCTTCTGCTCGCAGTAGGTTTCCCAGCAGTCCTTGATGTGCGGGGCGGCTTTGAGAAGTGCAAAAGTGATATTTTCCCGACTGGAAAAAACATGAACAAAAAAGTATCCTTCTAGAAGATTTAACCATTTATCTATGGCACCCGCATCTCCTTGACCCTCAAAAATGGGAATGTCAAAATTAACTTGTACCTTAAAGAGTGTGGTGCTTCTAGAGTAGCTGTTAGACGTAGATGTGGCCCCCTGGGTAGCCGTTGAAGGATTTGGGCAAAATTTTCCATCATTACGTTCCTTTGTCGCTTGAGGGCTACTTCGAGCAAGATTTTGATAGGATCTCCTCCCCCTTGTCTTTTTCTTTGTCCGCCATGGGATGCCATCGGGATTTGTGAGGTTGATCTTGCAAAGCTTCAACTAGATCAAGCCCTAACTCATTATATCCCGACCTATTTGGAGACATGCAAAGAAAAACAGATAAAGAGTAGACCGTTCATATACCACTTATCTAAATTTAAGCAGGAACGTAACAAATTACAGATATAACCATAAATATAGAGATGCAACATAAATAACACTTCCTTTCATGAATATCAAATAATGAGATATGCTTACAAACATAATGGAAATGAGACTAGCTCGGGCGATGGTAACTTATCTCTGAGAGGAAATGTGGTGTCTATATGCCTATGAATTGTGTTACAATGAGGCTCAAAGGCCTATTTATTATTGAGAAACAATGGAAAACCCTAAACATCCAAAAAACTAATGCTAGGAGATGAAGTTTCAAAACTATGGGCCCCATTTGGGTAAATTTGTACATCAACTTCCTAGGGTTGTAACTTGGCATACGATCTCCATTGGCTATCATAATACCTCGTTTCGAAGATCTCGAAGAGAAGGCAAAAAATAACAAAGCAACCCAATTTGGGGTGTTTTCAGTCTCTCCGCTTTCCCTAAAAACGTCGTTTAGGGCCTAAAAACTTCTCCAGAAGTTTAGGACCTGAAAAAATGCCAAAAATAGTAAATTGTGCTACAATAAAGGAAACCAAAAATTCAAAGAGATAATGTTGGGGGTCGAAGTGGAATAGGTGAGTGTCCACCAATTTCCCCCTGGATCATTCATCCCCCCTTAGGAAGCAATGGTTCCCATTGCGTTGAGTGCCTCCATGAGATGGGGAAACTTCTATTGAACCTGATCCCTAGTGAGATGTTCTACAATCTCTAATGTGTCTAGTAATGGTGGGAATCATAGGCGAGGGTGCTCCACATTGGACACTCGGTGCAAGCCAAGGAATGGAGGAATGTTGTGCTCCAAAGCATTGTTTCCCACAACCTTGCTAATGGTGTAAGAACCATATCGAAGTGGTTTGAGTTTCCAATGGACTCTTGTATGGTGTTCTTTCTACAAATGTAACCAAAATTTGTCTCCCACCTAAAACTTGTGTGGCACCCGATGTTGATCATATCGCTGCTTGTACTTGGAATTTTCCACAATGGAGCGGCGTTATATCGGCCTGTTGAGTGTAGGTTCTCCAAGAGTCATATCGAACGAATTCTTGACAGGACAGTGCAACGATACCCCTGTGGGTGAGGAGAGGATGTCTTTCATGACCGTATCCACCTACTTCTACTGCATGGAGGAACCTTCCCCGGTGCCATGGATGTGGCTACGATCTCCCCCTTACTTTGAGAGTGAACCAGAAAGAAAATAAATTTCCTAGTTTGGGAGATGATCTTACCGCATTTCTTGGCAAATATCAAAGAGGTGGCGATAGGTGGGGCAACCTCTCATATACTGTATAGAGTATTTCCCAAAGAAATAATCATAGAGCGAGGTCTAGACTCATATACAACATGTCGCTTCCACAAGTATGGTTTTCCTAATAACACATCACAAACGTCAAGAGGAGCAACATCACACAATACCTCATTTGTGAAGGGCTTGATGCTGTAGGGAAGGCAACACTGTTGGCTGACTGGGAGATCTCGTCCTTGGTGAAGCCACCCAATGTTGTACGGTTGTAGGTGTGGTAGGTTCAGCAAGCCCAACCGCTTCATGACCTCTGCTTAAATGAGGATCTTTACGCTGCCACTGTCGACAATGAATTACAGCTGCGAACCCTTCACCCACATTTGTAATTGCAAAAGACACTCCCCCTCCTCTGGATCTTCGGGCTCATTCTTTTGGATCTTGGCAGTGGCAACAATGCCGGTGGGCCACGCATCAATAATCTTCTTCCCTTTTTCATTCCTCTTTTCCGGTTCTAACTCAAGGTTGGAACATGCATTTGATTCTGAAACCTTCAACTCGGCCACCAACGACTACTTGGTCCGACACTCACTTGTGTTGTGAGTGGGGCTCTTATGGAACTCACATCACTTTCCTATGTCCTTCTTTGACTTCATGGTGGTTTTCTTTTCTTGCAGCTTCGACGGGTTGTCTTCGGTCATACCGCCTTGGCTTTGTCCTTTGTTCTTTGGTTTCACATATCTGAAGTCTCACTTCTTTTGTTTAAACATCTGCGCAATCTTGATAGCGTATCGGTACGTCGTGCCAAGTGAGGAGATGTCCAGGAACTCCATCTCATCCTAGATGTACTTGTGTAGGAAGCCAATGTATTTGAGGACCAAATTCCGCTCTGAATCCTTGATACCCAATTTTGTGCAAAGGGTATGAAAAATATTGGTAAACTCCAGCACGTCTTGGTCCCTTCCCTGTCACAGTGTGGTCCACTTTATGTATTTATCCTCGTAGCTTCCGACAGGATAGTACTACTCCTTGATGGCTTCCCGAAATGAATTCCATGTGGGTACGACTGACAACAGTGAGGTCATACTTTCATCCTTCTACTTGTAGTAGGTTTTCCACTAATCCTTGATGTGGCTGGCAAATTTGAGAAGTGAGAAAGTGATCTTTTCCCGGCTGGAAAAATTATGAACAGAAAAATATCCTTCTAGCAGATTTAACCATTTATCTACGGCATCTGCATCAATCTAACACTCAAATATGGGAATGTCAAAATTAACTTGCAGCTTAAAGGGTGTGGTGTTTTCAGAGTAGTTGTTGGAAGTAGATGTGTCGCCCTTGGGTAGTCGCTGAAGGATCTGGGAAAAGTTATCCATCATCGCGTTCGTTTGTCACTAGAGGGATTCTTTGAGCAAGATTTTTATAGGATCTCCTACCCCTCATATTTCTTTTCGTCTGCCATGGGAGGCCATCAGGATTTGAGAGGCTGATCTTGCAAAGGTTCAACCAGATCAAGCCCTAACTCCTTATATCCCAACCTCGTTGGGGACATGCAAAGAAAAACAGATAAAGAGCAGACCGCTCTGATACAACTAATCTGAATTTAAACAGGAACGCAACAAATTACAAATATAAACATAGATATAGAGATGCAACAAAAATAACACTTCTTGTCATTAATATCAAATAATGAGATATGCTTACAAACATAATGGAAATGAGATTAGCTCTGGTGATGGTAGCTTATCTCTAAGAAGAGATGTGGTGGCTACATACCTATGAACTATGTTACAATGAAGCTCAAAGGGCTATTTATTATTGATAAACAATGGAAAACCTAAAACATCCAAAAACCTAAACCTAGGAGATGAAGCACAAACACTGTGGGCTCCATTTGGGTAAATTGGTACCAAAACTTCCCAGCGTCGTAACTTTGGCAAACGATCTTCATTTGGCTATAATAATACCTCGTTTCGAAGATCTCGAAGAGAAGGTTAAAAACAAATTGACAAGCCAATTTGGGGCAATATTGGTCAATCTTCTTTCCCTAAAAACATCGTTTAGGGCCTCAAAACAGCTTTGGAAATTCAAGACCCAAAAAAAGGCCAAAAATAGTAAACTATGCTACAATTAAGGAAACCGAAAAATTGAAAGAAATAGTGTTGGGGGTCCAAGTGGAATAGGCAGGTGGCCACCAATATCCACCTAGATCATTCCTCCCCCCTTAGGAAGTAATTGTCCCCATTGCATGAGTGCCTCCATGAGATGCGGAAACTTCTGTTGAACATGGTCCCTAGTGAGATGTTCTGCAATCTCTAATGTGTCTAGTAATGTTGGGAAACATGGTCGAGGGTGGTCCACATTGGACACTCAGTGCAAGCCAAGGAATGGAGGAATGTTGTGCTCCAAAGAATTGTCTCCCTCAGCCTTGGTAATGGTGTAAAGACCATATATGAGTGGTCTGAGTTTCGATGGGCTCTTGTATTGATTCTTTCTCCAAATGTAACCAAAATTTGTAACCCACTTGAAACTTGTGTGGCACCCGATGTTGATCATGTCGTTGTATGTACTTGGCATTTTCCACAATGGAGCGGCGATATATCGGCTCGTTGGGTATAGGTGCTTCAAGAGTCATACTAAACAAATGCTTGACTTGAAAATGCAACAGTATCCCTATGGGCGAGGAGAAGATGTCCTTCATTACCGTATCCACCTTCTTCTGTTATGTGCAGGAACCCTTCCTGGGTGCCATGGATGTGGCTACAATATTCCCCTTACTTTCAGAGCAAACTAGAAAGAAAATAAATTTCTTAGTCTGGGAGATGATCTTACTGCATTTCTTGGCACAGATCAAACAAGTGGTCGTAGGTTGAGCAACCTTAATGGTATCCTATATAGCGTATCACCAAAAGAAATAACTACAAAGCAAGGTCTAAACTCATATATAGCATGTCTCTTCCACAAGTATAGTTGTCCTAATAACACATCACAAACGTCAAGAGGAGAAACATCACACAATACCTCATCTATGAAGGGCTTGATGCTGTAGGGAAGGGGGCACTGCTAGCTAACTCAAAGATCTCGTCCTTGGTGAAGCCACCCGATGTTGTATAGCTACGGGTGTGGTATGGTTAGTAGGCCCAGCCGATTCACGACCTCTGGTGAAATGAGGTTATTTCCACTGCCACTATCGACAATGAATTGCAACGCCAAACCCTTCACCCGCATTTGTGAGTGGAAATGATGCTCCCCCTCCTCTAGATCGTAAGGCTCATTGTTCTGGATCTTGGTGGTGGCAACAGTGGCGTTGAGCTCCGCATCAATAATATGCTTCCATTTGTCTTTCCTCTTGTTAGGTTCTGACTCTAGGTTAGAACATGCATCTAATTCTGAATTCTTCAACTCGGCCACCAATGACTACTTGATCTGACACTCTCTTATGTTGTGAGTGGGGCTCTTATGGAACTCACATCACTTTCTTGTGTCCTTCTTTAACTTCGTGGTGGTCTTCTTTTCTTGCAGCTTCGATGGGTTGTCTTTGGTCACCCCGCCTTGGCTTTGTCCTTTGTTCTTCGAATTCGCAAATCCAAAGTCTCGCTTATTTTGTTTAAACTTCTTCTTTATCTTGACAACACATCAGTACATTGTTCCAAGTGAGGAGATGTTGAGGAGCTCCATCTCATCCTAGATGTACCTGTGTAGGCAACCATAGTATTTGAGTACCAAATGCCGCTTTGGATCCTTGATACCCAGTTTTTGCAAAGGGTATGAAAAATATTGGTAAACTTCGTCACGTCTTGGTCCCTTCCCTGCCGCAACACGATCCACTTTATGTATTTATCCTCATAGCTTCTGACAGGGTAGTATTGCTCCTTGATGGAATCCTATAATGAATTCCAAGTGGATGCGACTGAAAACAATGAGGCTCGCAGTAGGTTTCCCACCAGTCCTGGACATGGGGGGCGGCTTTAAGAAGTGCAAAAGTGATATTTTCCCGGTTGGAAAAATAATGAACAAAAAAATATCCTTCTAGCAGATTTAACCATTTATCTACGGCATCCTCATATATCTGACCCTCAAATATGGGAATATCAAAATTAACTTGTACCTTAAAGGGTGTGGCACTTCCAGAGTAGTTGTTGGAAGTAGATGTGTCGCCCTTGGGTAGTCGCTGAAGGATCTAGGCAAACTTGTCCATCGTCCCGTTCCTTTGTCCCTCGAGGGAGTCTTTGAGCAAGATTTTGGTAGGATCTCATGCCCCCTCGTCTTTATTTTCGTACACCATGTGAGGTCATCGGGATTTGCGAGGCTGATCTTGCAAATGTTCAACCAGATCGAGCCCTAACTCCTTATATCCCGACCTCGTTGGGGACATGCAAGGAAAAAAAGAGAAAGAGCATACCGCTCTGATATCACTAATCTGAATTTAAACAGGAACACAACAAATTATAGATATAAACATAAATATAGAGATGCAATATAAATGATACTTCCTTTAATTAATATCAAGTAATGAGATATGCTTACAAACTGAATGGAAATGAGACTAGCTTGGGCGATGGTAGCTAATCTCTGAGAAGAGATGTGGCGGCTACATGCCTATGAACTGTGTTACAATGAGGCTCAAAGGAATATTTATTATTGAGAAACAATGGAGAACCCTAAACATCTAAAAACCTAGCCCTAGGAGATGAAGCGCCAAAATTGTGGGTCCCATTTGAGTAAATTGGTACATCAACTTCCCGGGGTCATAACTTTGGCATATGATCTCTATTTGGCTATCATAATACCTTGTTTTGAATATCTCAAAGAGAAGGCCAAGAACAAACAAAAATGTCAATTTGTGGCATGTTCGGTCTCACCACTTTCCCTAAAAACATCATTTAGCGCCTCAAAATGGCTCCAGAAGTTTAGGACCCAAAAAACTGCCAAAAATAGCAAACTATGCTAAAATTAAGGAAACCAAAAAAACTGAAAGAGATAGTGTTGGGGGTCCAAGTGGAATAGGTGGGTGGCCACCAATATCCACCTGGATCATTTCTTCCCCCTTAGGAAGCAATGGTCCCCATTGCATTGAGTGCCACCATGAGATGGGGAAACTTTTGTTGAACTTGGTCTCTGGTGAGATGTTTTGCAATCTCTGATGTGTCCAGTAATGGTGGGAAACATGGTCGAGGTTTGTCCACATTGGACACTCAGTGCAAGCGAAGGAATGGAGGAATGTTGTGCTCCAAAGCATTGTTTCCTACAACCTTCGTAATGGTTAAGGACCATATCTGAGTGGTCTGAGTTTCCGATGGGCTCTTGTATGGTGTTCTTTCTACAAATGTAACCAGAATTTGCCTCCCACCTGAAACTTATGTGGCATCCGATGTTGATCATGTCAATGCTTGTACTTGGCATTTTCCACAATGGAGCAGCAATATATCGGCCCGTTGGGTGTAGGTGCTCCGGGAGTTAGATTGAACAAATGCTTGACCTAACAGTGCAACAGTACCCCTGTGGATGAGGAGACTATATCCACCTACTTCTACTGCGTGGAGGAACCCTTTCCGAGTGCCATGGATTTGGCTACCATCTTCCCCTTACTTTGAGAGCGAACCAGAAAGAAAATAAATTTCCTAGTCTTGGAGATGATCTTACTACATTTCTTGGCAGAGATAAAAGAGGTGGTGGTAGGTGGGGCAACCTCTGGCATCCTATATAGTGTATCGCCCAAAGAAATAATCCCAGAGCGAGGCCTAGACTCATATATAGTATATCTATTCCATAAGTATGGTTGTCCTAATAACACATCAAAAACGTCAAGAGGAGCAACATAAAACAATACCTCATCTGTGAAGGGTTTGATGTTGTAGGGAAGGCAGCACTACTAGCTGACTCAGAGATCTCGTCCTTGGTGAATCCACCTGATACTGTATAGTTGTGGGTGTGGTATGGTCAGTAGGCCCAGCCGCTTTAGGACCTCTACAAAAATGAGTATGTTTTGGCTGCCACTGTCGACAATGAATTACAGCATTGAACCCTTCACCCACATTTGTGAGTGGAAAGAAGCTCCCCCTCATCTAGATCATAGGGCTCATTCTTCTAGATCTTGGTAGTGGCAATAGTGGCGTTGGGATCCGCGTCAATAATCTTCTTCCCTTTGACATTCCTCTTGTTTGGTTCTGACTCAGGGTCGAAACATGCATCTGATTTTGAAGCCTTCAACTCGGCCACCAACGACTGCTTAGTTCGACGCTCACTTGTGTTGTGAGGGGGGCTCTTAGTGCAACTGAAAAAAATGAGGGCATACTTTCGTCCTTATGCTTTCAGTAGGTTTTGTACTAGTCCTTGATTTGGGGGGCAGCTTTGAGAAGTGCAAAAGTGATATTTTCTCGACTGGAAAAATCATGAACATAAAAATATCCTTCTAGCAGATTTAACCATTTATCATCGACATCCACATATATCTAACCCTCAAATATGGGAATGTCAAAATTTAACTTGTACCTTAAAGGGTGTGGCTCTTCCAGAGTAGCTGTTGGAAGTAGATGTGTCACCCCTGGGTAGTTGCTGAAGGATCTAGGTAAAGTTGTCCATCAGTGCATTCCTTTGTCACTTGAGGGCTTTTTCGAGCAAGATTTTGATAGGATCTCTTGTTGTCTCATCTTTTTTTTCGTCCGCCATGGGAGGCCATCGGATTTGCAAGGCTGTTCTTGCAAAGGTTCAACTAGATTGAGCCCTAACTCATTATATCCCGACCTTGTTGGGGACATGCAAATAAAAATAGAGAAAGAGTAAACCGCTTTGATACCATAGATACGAATTTAAATAGGAACGCAACAAATTACATATATAACCATAAATATAGAGATGCAACAGAAATAACATTCTCTTCATTAATATCAAATAATGAGATATGCTTACAAATAGAACGGAAATGAGACTAGCTCGGGCGATGGTAGCGTATCTCTGAGAAGAGATGTGGCAGCTACATGTCTATGAATTGTGTTACAATGAGGCTCAAAGGCCTATTTATTATTGACAAACAATGGAAAACCCTAAACATCCAAAAACCTAACCCTAGGAGATGAAGCACCAAAATTGTGGGCCTTGTTTGGGTAAATTGGTACATCAACTTCCCAGAGTCGTAAGACATATGATCTTCATTTGGCTATCATAATACCTCATTTCGAAGATCTTGAAGAGAAGTTTGAAAACCAACAAGCAAGCTAGTTTGAGGCATTTTCAGTCTCTCTGATTTTCCTAAAAACATCATTTAGGGCCTCAAAACGGCTCCATAAGTTCACGATCCGAAAAACTGAAAGAGACAGTGTTGGGGGTCCGAGTGGTATAGGCGGGTGGCCACCAATCTCCACTTGGATCACTCCTCCCCCCTTAGGAAGAAATGATACCCATTGCGTTGAGTGCCTCCATGAGATGGGGAAACTTTTGTTGAACCTGGTCCCTGGTGATATGTTCTGCAATCTCTGATGTGTCTAGTAATGGTGGGAAGCATGGTCGAGGGCAGTCCACATCATACACTCGGTGAAAGCCAAGTAATGGAGGAATGTTGTGCTCCAAAGCGTTGTTTCCCACAGCCTTGGTAATGGTGTAAGGACCATATCGGAGTGGTCTGAGTTTCCAATGGGCTCTTGTATGGCGTTCTTTCTGCAAATGTAACAAGAATTTTTCGCCCACCTGAAACTTCTGTGGTATCTAATGTGGATCAATTTCGCCACCTGTACTTGGCATTTTCCACAATGGAGCGACGATATATCGGCCCATTGAGTGTAGGTGCTCTGAGAGTCATATCGAACGAATTCTTGACCTGACAGTGCAACGATACCCCTGTGGGTAAGGAGAAGATATCCCTGTATTCTTTCATGACCGTATCCACTTGCTTCTGTAGCGTGGAGGAACCCTTCCCAGGCATCATGGATGTGTCTACGATATTCCCCTTACTTTGAGAGTGAACCAGAAAGAAAATAAATTTCTTAGTCTTGGAGATGATCTTACTGCATTCTTAGCAGAGATCAAAGAGGTGGTGGTAGGTGGGGCAACCTCTAGTATCCTGTATAACATATCGCCCAAACAAATAATCACAGAGTGAGGTCTAGACTCATACACAACATGTTGCTTCCACAAGTATGGTTGTCCTAATAACATATCACAAATGTCAAGAGGAGCAACATCACACAATGCCTCATTTATGAAGGGCTTGATGCTGTAGGGAAGGCAACACTGTTGGCTGACTCAGAGATCTCGTCCTTAGTGAAGGCACCTGATGTTGTACAGATGCAGGTGTGGTATGGTCAGTAAGCCCAATCGCTTCATGGCCTCTACTGAAATGAGGTTCTTTTGGCTGCCACTGTCGACAATGATTTGTAGTGGTGAACCCTTCACCCACATTTGTGAGTGGAAAAGACATTCCCCTTCCTCTGGATCATCGGGCTCATTCTTCTAGATCTTGGTAGTGATAATAGTAGCGCTAAGCTCCGCATCGATAATCTTCTTCCCTTTGTCATTCCCCTTGTCGGGTTCAGACTCAGGGTCAGAACGTGCATCTGATTCTGAAGTTTCCAACTCAACCACCAACGACTGCTTGGTCTGACACTCACTTATGTTGTGAGTGGGGCTCTTATGGAACTCTCATCACTTTCTTGTGTCCTTCTTTGACTTCGTGGTATTGTTCTTTTCTTGCAGCTTCGACGGGTTGTCTTCAGTCACCCTGTCTTGGCTTTTTCCTTTGTTCTTCCAATTCACAGATCTGAAGTATCACTTCTTTTTCTAAACTTTTGCTCGATCTTCACAATGTATCAGTACATTGTGCCAAGTGAAGAGATGTCCAAGAACTCCATTTCATCCTGGATTTACCTATGTAGGCAGCCACGGTATTTGAGTACCAAATGCTGCTCTGAATCCTTGATACCCAATTTTGTGTGAAGGGTATGAAAAATATTGGTAAGCTTCAACACGTCTTGGTCCCTTCCCTGCTGCAGCGTGGTCCACTTTATGTATTTATCCTCATAGCTTCCAACAGGGTAGTACTGCTCCTTGATGGCATCCTGGAACGAATTCCAAGGTAGTGCGGCTGAAAACAGTGAGGACGTACTTTCATCCTTCTTCTCGCAGCAGGTTTCCCACTAATCCTTGATGTGGGGGGAGATTTTGAGAAGTGCAAAAGTGATCTTTTCCCGCTTGGAAAAATCATGAACAAAAAAATATCCTTCTAGTATATTTAACCGTTTATCTACAGCATCTACATCCATCTGACCCTCAAATATGGGAATTTCAAAATTAACTTTTACCTTAAAGGGTGTGGCACTTTCAGAGTAGCTGTTGGAAGTAGATGTGTCGCCCCTAGGTAGCCACTGAAGGATCTAGGAAAAGGTTGTCCATCATTGTGTTCCTTTATCACTCGAGAGCTTCTCCGAGCAAGATTTTGATAGGATCTCCTGCTCCCTCATCTTCCTTTTCGTCCGCCATGGGATGCCGCCGGGATTTGCGAGGCTGATCTTGCAAAGGTTCAATGAGATCGAGCCCTAACTCCCTATATCTCGACCTCGTCGGGGACATGCAAAAAAAACCAAGAAAGGGTAGACCGTTATGATGCCACTGATCTGAATTTAAACAAGAACACAACAAATTACAAATATAACCATAAATATAGATATGCAACATAAATAACACTTCCTTTCATTAATATCAAATAATGAGATATGCTTACAAACAGAATGGAAATGAGACTAGCTCGGGCGATGGTAGCTTATCTCTGAGAAGAGATGTGGCGGCTACATGCCTATGAATTGTGTTACAAAGAGGCTCAAAGGCCTATTTATTATTAAGAAATAATGGAAAACCATAAACATCCAAAAACCTAACCCTAGGAGATGAAGCACCAAAACTGTGGGCCCCGTTTGGGTCAATTGGTACATCAACTTCCCAGGGTCGTAACTTTGGCATACATTCTCTGTTTGGCTATCATAATACCTTGTTTCGAAGATCTCGAAGAGAAGGTCAAAAAACAATTGGGAAGCTGATTTGGGAGACTTTGAGAAGTGCAAAAGTGATCTTTTCTCGCTTGGAAAAATCATGAACAAAAAAATATCCTTCTAGTATATTTAACCATTTATCTACGACATCTACATCCATCTGACCCTCAAATATGGGAATGTCAAAATTAACTTTTACCTTAAAGGGTGTGGTGCTTTCAGAGTAGTTGTTGGAAGCAGATGTGTCGCCCCTAGGTAGCCACTGATGGATCTGGGAAAAGGTTGTCCATCATTGTGTTCCTTTTTCACTCGAGAGCTTCTTCGAGCAAGATTTTGATAGGATCTCCTGCTCCCTCATCTTCCTTTTCGTCCGCCATGGGATGCCACCGGGATTTGTGAGGCTGATCTTGCAAAGGTTCAATGAGATCGAGCCCTAACTCCCTATATCTCGACCTCGTCGGGGACATGCAAAAAAAACCAAGAAAGAGCAGACCGTTATGATACCACTGATCCGAATTTAAACAAGAACACAACAAATTACAGATATAAGAATAAATATAGATATGCAACAGAAATAACACTTCCTTTCATTAATATCAAATAATGAGATATGCTTACAAACAGAATGGAAATGAGACTAGCTCGGACGATGGTAGCTTATCTCTGAGAAGAGATGTGGCGGCTACATGCCTATGAATTGTGTTACAAACAGGCTCAAAGGCCTATTTATTATTAAGAAACAATGGAAAACCATAAACATCCAAAAACCTAACCCTAGGAGATGAAGCACCAAAACTGTGGGCCCCGTTTGGGTCAATTGGTACATCAACTTCCCAGGGTCGTAACTTTGGCATACATTCTCTGTTTGGCTATCATAATACCTTGTTTCGAAGATTTTGAAGAGAAGGTCGAAAAACAATTGGGAAGCTGATTTGGGAGACTTTGAGAAGTGCAAAAGTGATCTTTTCCCGCTTGGAAAAATCACGAACAAAAAAATATCCTTCTAGTATATTTAACCATTTATCTACGGCATCTACATCCATCTGACCCTCAAATATGGGAATGTCAAAATTAACTTTTACCTTAAAGGGTGTGGCACTTTAAGAGTAGCTATTGGAAGTAGATGTGTCGCCCCTAGGTAGCTGCTGAAGGATCTGGGAAAAGGTTGTCCATCATTGTGTTCCTTTGTCACTTGAAAGCTTCTTCGAGCAAGATTTTGATAGGATCTCCTGCTCCCTGCTCCCTCATCTTCCTTTTCGTCCGCCATGGGATGCCGCCAGGATTTGTGAGGCTGATCTTGCAAAGGTTCAACGAGATCGATCCCTAACTCCCTATATCTCGACCTCGTCGGGGACATGTAAAAAAAACCAAGAAAGAGCAGACCGTTATGATACCACTGATCTGAATTTAAACAGGAACACAACAAATTACAGATATAACCATAAATATAGATATGCAACAAAAATAACACTTCCTTTCATTAATATCAAATAATGAGATATGCTTACAAACAGAATGGAAATGAGACTAGCTCGGGCGATGGTAGCTTATCTCTGAGAAGAGATGTGGCGGCTACATGCCTATGAATTGTGTTACAAAGAGGCTCAAAGGCCTATTTATTATTAAGAAACAATGGAAAACCATAAACATCCGAAAACCTAACCCTAGGAGATGAAGCACCAAAACTGTGGGCCCCGTTTGGGTCAATTGGTACATCAACTTCCCAGGGTCGTAACTTTGGCATACAATCTCTGTTTGGCTATCATAATACCTTGTTTCGAAGATCTCGAAGAGAAGGTCGAAAAACAACTGGGAAGCTGATTTGGAAATAATTTGGCCTCTCCGCTCCCCTAAAAACGTCGTTTAGGGCCTCATAACGACTCTTGAAGTTCAAGACCAAAAGAACTGCCAAAAATAGTAAACTATGCTACAATTAAGGAAACTGGAAAACTAAAAGAGACAGTGTTGGGGGTCCAAGTAGAATAGGCGGGTGGCCATCAATATCCTCCTAGATCAACACCTGCCACGTCAAGATGTTGTTACATGTCACTCTTAGAACCTGCCACCTCAGCTATTATCTGTGTCACGTGTCTTGCTTATGCTCAAGCACATGTCATCCGTGTCAATGCCACACCATGCCACCTATTATCTGCCCAGCCTAGCACGTTAGCTTTGTATGACTACCACATAAGCTTTGTACTACTATGAGGCACCTTTACTACCATTTTTGCATGTTCTCTGCAAACCTCAGAACGGAATAACTTTTGTATGCGAAATTCGTTTTCTTCCATTTAAGTTGCATCGAAATTGTCTGGTCGAGCACTTCAACATGACACTATTTTCTTCAAATTTGAGCACTTTGATTTTTGAGTATTTTTTGGATCCCCCTGGATTAGGTGGGGAACCAAGTTGTTTTCCACCGGCTTGATGCTGCAACAAAATGCATAGACAAAGGTTAATGCCCTATATGGTATATCCCATAGAAATCTTCATAGTAGTTGATCACATGTTTGTGCATTCAAGGGGTGATCATGCCATCCCCTTCATTTACTAAGCTCTCCTCTAGGGGGTGGTGGCCTCGTCCCCCAATCCCACTATTCTCCTCGAGTAACACCCCGTTAGGGTAAAATGCTAATATATCATATTATAATCAATATAATATTTTTATAATCATAATATATTATTGAATAATATAATTGATTTTAAAGTTATAATATTACAATGAAATTTTGTAAATTATATAATTGACTACCAAATAACAAAATACTTATTTCAACATTTCATCTAATGTTATTTTATTATTATTAATTAAATATTAAATATGATAAACTTTTAACAATTGGATTGGAAAAATTACCGTTAAAGATTAAGAAATAATTTATAAATTTTAAGTATTACAAAAAAATATAAAATAGTCGTGCACAACATTTTTTTGGTAAGCTTCCAGAATGAAGATATGTCTCATCATATTTGAATGTTGATTAGTTATATATTCTTATGTCTCATCATATTTGAATGTTGATTAGTTATATATTCTTAAGGATATCCATTCCTTTAATCTTTATGGTTTTTAAATGTATCTTTTTTTCACAAATTTACAGAATAAGGATATATCTAATCATATTTTAAATTTCCATTAATTATATATTCTAATGAATATAGACTACTTTGACTTTTATGTTTTTTAAATATATGATTTTACATAATACTTACAGTTAAAAGGGGGAACTATAAAACCCTTCTATAAAATTAAATATTCACAGATAATGAGTTATATAAATATTTGTGCATTAACAAATAATCAAAATTACACAATTAAATATTCCATATAAAATTTTGACATAAGCATAAAAATAGTAAATAAACTTTGAGGGAAAGAAATTTCATAAAATGGAAATAAACGTCATAATTATTTATTTATATAAAATTTTGAACCAAGCTTCAAAATAGTAAATAAATATTGAGAGAGAAGTTTCAAAAGAGTTAAACCTCATAAGCATTTAAAATCAAACAAAAGAAACTGCAAGGTAGAAAGTCCCTCCCTTGAGGTGGTTTGCAGAAAAGAAAAGATTGATCACGATGAATGGTAGATTACCCACATTCATCCAATCTGTCTAAGATTCTAGATTCTAGTATTGAGTTGAGTTGGTGCTCACATATTGTAGTTTGACTAAAGACGGAGAGATAAGTTCAACCATATGAAAGTCTCGGAAAACAAGAAAACCAAAGGAAGCAAAGACACATCAAGAGCATGACTTCGGTTTATTAAGGTCAGCAAGATCATAATTAAGGCTAGAATATGTAAACCTACTTATTTCTCGCTAATACTCTAATAAATCTCACCACAATTAATAACTCATATCATCAATGTCGTGAAAGGAGAAATTTTATTAATTTACAGCATAAATAACCTATTTGGCAGTTGTTTATAATGCGATTTTTTGAAAGTTTTTTTGGTGGGTTTTTCCGGTCAAAATCCGGCAGCAATTTATTGGAATTGCAAGTTTGATAGCTAGTTTCTGCACAATCAAAGCATCTCAGGGGTTTTTCAGGGTGCTGAATCCAAATATGCAGTTAAAAAACCATTTTAACTGCAACAAATCAAGATTTAATCTCAATTTCTTCCGCTGATTCCGTCACCTAAATCTCCAAAAAATCTCATTATAGACAACTCTAAAAAATGTACTAAAAAAGAAAGAGACCAAATCACACTGCTTGCCCCGAGGAATTCTAAGTGTGGCTCAGCAGTTGAGCCGCATACTCTAAATCTCTGTAACCAGTTCCATATCTGCTGCTCACAAAACCCACATACAATAAAAGCAAATACAACAACTGGGTGAAAGTCAGGATTATAAGGCCTCCTGGTTTTATTTTTGCATCACCAAGGGGAAAACATTATTCATATTAATGCCATGGAATCCCAGCCCTTCGATTTAACTGACTATACAGTGAAACGTGTACAACGTAACCTCAATTGAAGTCTTAATTGAGATTTGCATTACAAGCTTGGTTGATCTCATGAGCACGGCCCATTTTGATAGGAAGTCCAAACATACATGCTAATTATGCATGGTCCTATTGCTAACTATGCACGGTCCTATTAGCAGACGCAGTATGTTATCATTACAAAATTGAGTATCTCGTCAAATCTATAGTGTATATAATTAAAATAAGGTATATGCATAAGAACATGTATTTTATGAAGTTTAAATTACAATTTAAGATACGGATTGGTATAAGAATAAAATGTGTTATAAAGTGAAGAATTGGGAAAAAAAAATATTTTTCGAATGAATTATTTAATAGTCATATACTCTGTTACACTTAACCGCTTTAGACAGGTGGGAAACTTGTTTCAGTGATTCTTGCTTTCCCGGGGTTTTGGAACTGAATGTGAACGTATATTTTTCAGCTGGGGTTGTAATGAGAGCTTTGAACATTGTTTTTTTCTAGTTTTAAGGTTTTTTTGGGGTTGTTGGGGAATACAAAGCACGTAGAGAAATATGTTGAATTGCCCACAAAACATGAGCCTATGTTGAAACCCTTGCAGGAAGAAAGGCTAAAAACATCTTTAACACCGATATCCTTAATTGAGAAATTTGAGCAATCTCTTGATGGGTTAAGGAAAGGTGTGGCACCTCGATGTAAGGGCAATATCTGGGATGTCATGTTGATAAGTATTTCTTTTGCTGTTTATGTATATATATCTCACAAGATTGTGTTTGCATATTGTATGTGGCAGTCAATGGTTAAACATTAGAGTTTCTTTACTTTTTCTCTTAAGAATAACTAAATAAACATATGTAAAACTGTTTATTTTTATTTTTAAGCCAGATTATTTCAAACACTGGTATGTGTCAGAGAACTTATACAACATAAGTTATATAAAATTTAGTATATGAAAAAAATAAAATTAAAAATTCATTATGAAAATGAAAATATTTTTAGCCCATGAGGCTTTGGATTAACGGTGAATGGGTGCACTGTTAAGGCACTCCTTGCGATAGATCACTGGTGAATGGGTGCACTGTTAAAGCACTCTTTACTAAGTGCTTACTTACCAAAAAAAGAAAATTTATTAATATAAAAATGTGAAATCATTAAATTTAATTGAAAAACATTACATCTGATCATTTTGTCGAGGAACATCTCCACATATCCATGTAAATGACCCAGTAATGAAAAGCAACCAAGGCTGCAAATTCCATTAATGAAAGCTGGCTAATCTTCTCCTTCGCTTTTTTATTCTATCTGTTATTTTTAATTTTATTCTTCTTTCTTTCCAGTTTTGCACCTCCCATTCTTCTTCCTCCTCTGCTTTTCTTAGCGGGTTTTTTTTTAATTAAATTTTTCCTGTCATTTTTTATTCACTTATCAACATCATAACTATTGAAAGCAATGAGAGCTGCAGAGCAACTGCCTTCATAACTATTTAAAAAAAATGTTTGAGCGTTTTTGTTGTGGTTTGAACCACGTGCAAAATGCAAATGACTCAGAAGTAGATATCAAGCAAGCCCATCCATGTGTAATTGACATGCAATTGTTTTGGATGGAAGAGTTGCCAGTTAAAAGGTGTGTTTGCAAGCAAAAGTAAGGAACATAAAACCACCTACTAAAAGCATTGTTGTCTGACTGGTCATTTTCCAATAAAATTCACGTCTGTCAACTCTGGTTAAAAATCACCTGTTTTGCATGCAGTAAGTTACCAAAGTTAGATGGTACCCACCAAGTTAGATGGCAGGTGTTCACAAAATAATCAAATAACTAGATTGCGTCATCATGTCCCACCAAGTTAGATGGTAGGTGTTCACAAAATAAACAAAATAACTAGATTGCAGCAGCATGTCAAGGCTGGTCTCTGAATAAGACTTAGTCTAAATTCAAACTTTGAATATTCAAGCCTCTGCAATGCTGGGTGACAATAGTATTGTATATTGCACTATTTGTCATGGTAACAAGATGGAAGTGTAATTGGGAAAGATGGTGGTACTATAAAATCCTTGAGGCAAGAAACCCATGCCAAGACAAATTTGCAAACTGTATCGATTGCAAAGCTTATAAACGTAGTAACCCATGGAATTGGGTGCTGGCTTGCCAGAGGGGGAAAAATAATTGAGAAAATAATGACTGAATTGTATCGGTTGGCAAAGCTTATAAGCGTAGTAACTCATGGAATTGGGTGCTTGCTTGCAAGGGGTGGAAAGATAATTGAGAAAGATAATTGAGAAAATAATGACTAATAGTGCAGAAAATTGTTTAACGCATAATAATGAAAAAGTATACTGACCAATTTGTTAAATTGCTTTCAAATGACTACCCTACAATAAAGTTTTGACAGTTTACCCAGTCATAAACTACATAGTAATATTATGAATTTCCAACCGTTATATGCCAAATATCACAACATAATTCAACGTACCGGGAACCAATTAGACTAGAAACAGGCCCTGCTAGACACTCTTCATACTATCTTCATCCCGTCGTTCAGGAACATAGTTACAGACTTGAGAAAAATGTTCTATTAGCCAGCCGATAGATAATAGATGGGAATTAGTCTTATATGATAAATAATAGATGGAATTGGATGATTATAGATGGGAATTAGTCTTATATGATACATAATAGATGGAATATAATAGATGGAATTGGATGATTATGTTAAGATTGGGTAAATAGTTATTATTATTATAATCTAAGAGTTATAATTAAAAGAGATATAAATTTGAGTATCAGTTATTTTTGTTTATAAGGTAAGGAATTCTTCTCATATAGATTTGACTACCGAATTATTAATATGTATATACTTTATATTTTTAATTTTAACTCTTTTATAACCAGTATCATATTTTACTATTTCTTTGCATGATTATCTAAATATTTATAATAATTTCTGTAATCAAACAATTCAATACCTAATTAATTGAACAATGCAACAATTCAATACTTAATGAATTGGGTAATGCAATTAGTGAGATCGAGGCAAATGAATTCTAATAATAAAAGCATCTCAGATTATAGCTAATAATAGTTCAAGCATCTCAGATTATAGCTAATAATAGTTCAAGCACCTCAGATTAGGGTTATTTTTCGTGAATTTCTTTCTGTGCTTACTACATGATAATTGTTTTTTAAAATGTCTATTTCAGATCTAGTCAGAAATGCATATTTGTTGGTTTCCTCAGTTTTTCTTTTTCTATGTCACTCAATTTTCCAATATAATAGATAGTAGTAATTTAGGTTTTTCAAGATAATAGATAGTAAATGGGAGTGGATGATTATGTTAGATATGGTAAATAGTTATTATTATTATTACAATTTTATTTTAAGATTATAGTTAAATGAAATATCAATTTTGTGTATTAGATTTTTTTATTTATAGGGTAAGGAATTGTTTCTCCCTCCAATTTGATTACTAGATTACAGAGATGTACATATTTTACTCTTTTAATTTTGATTCTCTTATAATGAATATCTTATTATACCATTTTCTTTGCAGCCAAGTTATTATACTATTTTCTTTGCAGCCAAGTTATGATCTATAGATTAATAATAGTTTCTGCAATAAAACATTTCAATATGTAATTGATTGAGATTGGAACAAGTACCTCTAATTATAGAACACCTGTGACTATGGCTATTTTTCATGAATTTCTACCTGCACTTACTCTACCAATAACTGTTTCAGAATGTCCATTTCAGATCTAGTTGGAAATGCATATTTGCTGGTTTGCTCTAATTTTCTTAAGCCACTAAATTAGTCTTTCAATCTTTCCAATATAATAGATAATAGATGAGAATGAACTTTTCAGGTTCTTTTAAATAATAAATAAAAGATGAGGTTAGACTATTATGTTATGTAAATGATAATTATTATTATAATAATCTGAGATATCAAATTGGTACATAAGATTTGTACACTGATTTGACTGCTAGATTTACAAAAATATACTTACTTTACTTCTTTAATTTTAATTATCTTATAATATATATCAAATTTTATTATTTTCTATGAAACAAAATAACTAGCTAAACATTTTTAATAGTTTGAGGTTCAATATGTAATTGGAAAGTAAATTAATGTAATTAGTGAGATTGGATCAAAAGAGCTATACAAAAAAAACCATAAATTTCTCCCTGTACTTAAGCCATTGATAACTGTCTTCCAGAATGTCCATTTCCGATGTAGTCAGAATTGCATATTTGATAGTAGAAATAACATATTTGATAGCTTGCTCTTCTTACTTCAAACTATATGATGTAACCCGTGACACAGGTGCTCTACAGGATTAAGTGCAAATATCCTATCATATTAAAAAGGACCAATTGCATATAGTCTTATAAACTGGAATCTATTAAATATTTAGAAGTTCTTCCAAATCCCAGCAATTTCACCTCAGTTTTAATCCCCAAAAGAATTAATACATCAGGGGCTTGAGATATATATCTATATAAAATATAGGTTAAAATTTTTCTTAAATGTATGCAGACACACAACAAGGGCAAGTTGCCAACAACATCAAGTGTTTCAATTTGTTCATCTAAGAAAGGTGGAGAAACCAGTTCAATATGCTGTTGAAACAAAATTAATTAGTTGTCATTGTCTTGGAGGATGGAATGAAAAGGGCAAACTCTTTGAATATTATTTTAAGTAAGCTTGAGATGCTGACCATAATGACTATCATGGTCTCTGAAGCTTCTATCCTGTATTGAACTCAATAACCAAATCCAAATTCCATGTCTTCATCAGGTAGATAAAAAACATTTAGTCTGCATTTTTTCACATTTGCCTGCATTTACATTCAGAGCAACCTCAAATGAAGCATATGGAACAGAAGCATATCTACTGCAAACATCTGTGCTTGAGGAGCTACCTGAAATAAACTCAGTTTTACAGGTAGCAGAGTTTTATTAGTGCATGACAAATCATTTAAAAAAAAAAAATTGGTAAGTGGTTATTGAATGGGTAAGTGCTCTGACTATCTTATGTCTCACACTACTCGTGCTGTTTGAAATTTATTTACAAATATTCCCACCAATTTTTTGCCTAATAATACCAGAACTGACATGATTCTAGATTCTTTATATAAGCTAGAGGGAAAAGGGTGAGTTAGCTCCACATCATTAATACATTATGCAGAGTACTGAGTTCCACGGGCAGAAACGAGGAGCTGAGGTGAGGTGCTCCTCCACCGTCCTCACAATGTATAAATGTTTGCTGTTAATAGCGATAATTATCTGCAGTGCATGTTTGGTGTTTGGAGATATCGTGAAAACACAAAACATTCCTATATTGAAATGAAAGGGAGATTAAGTCTAACATTCAATAGTAACTTAAAATATCACAAATTACCCTAAGATTTGAGCTATTTCAAGAGTTTCGCTATTAATGCGCACTGGCAACATATCAGCCTTTACAAAGCAGACTCGAGAGAAACTCTCTGGTTGCAGTTAGTTGTTGTGGGACCATTATAATAAGAGGCTTCATCTTATTCTTAAACCCATGCAGCCACTCCCTCGACCTCTACCTTCACGCAAAAAGCACCAGCAGACCACTGTAAGATGTACCTCTGCGATTTCCCTTTACTGGCTCCTCTTCCTCCTAAAGAAAACAGACAAAAGTGCAATGAATGTTCATTCAAAATAAAAAGCAAATAACAAAAATTACTCAAAAAATTTAGAATGTTCATTCAAAACAAAAAGGTAAAAAATAACAGAAATTCTCTTGCTAATTTGTAATTCAGGGACTCGTTACATTGTTCTCTGGATGCGGTCATTTCGGTTTTTTGGCCTTACCGGCTCTGATGGCTACTGGAACTCTGGGTAGTTCTAATATGCTGACGGGGTTGAACTGGAGATTTGAACATTGTGCGGTGTTCTGCAATGATTGCAGAAAAGGAGCAGAGTTTTCTAAACAATAAATTAGTGATAAAATAGAAACTATATTGTGTAATAACCTATGTTACATCTGAACCGCTCCCAAGAGTTGGGAAACCCGTTCCAATGGTTCCTGCGCTGCTGGAAGTTTTGGAACTATATGGGAACATTCCCTTTTCAGGGGGAGCTGCAATGGGAGCTTGGGAAAGTTTCAGGAGCTTTGAAGACTATTTTTTTTGGAGTTCCGAGGTTCCTTGGGGTTGGGGAATACAAAGTCTGTAGAGAAATACGCTGAACTACCCACAAAACATGAGTCTAAGTTGAAACCTTCGCAGGAAGAAAGACCAAAGGCATTTTTAGCACTGATATCCTTAATTGAGAAACTTGAGCAATCTCTTGATGGGTTAAGAAAGAGTGTGGCACCTCGATGTAAGGGCAATATCTGGAATGTCATGTTGATGAGTATTTCTTTTGTTGTTTATGTATATATATTGCAGAAGATTGTGTGTGCATATTGTATGTTGTAGTCAATGCTTAAACATTAGAGTTGCTTTACTTTTTCTCTTAAGAATAACTAGAGAAATATGTAAAATTGTTCCTTTGTATTTTTAAGCCAGATTGTTTCAAAAACTCGTCATGTGTCATAATGAACTTGACATTTTAATATTTTATATATATATAAGGGAGAGAGACACTCATGCAGGAGGATCTGAGCCAGAGGATGATGAACAATCTGATAGCATGTTGATGGCGCTAAGACACCTTGAGCTGGCAGATCAGCGCAAAGATGGAAGGAAACATTGATTTTTCCCTAATTGGGGTAAGTTTGAGTGTGCTCCGTCATTTTCGGCCTCAAATTCTGCCACTTTCTTTTCCGAATCCTCCACTTTAGTTTCTTTTCCTTTTATGGTAATTTTCGTTTATCGTTTAGGAAGTCTTTTGGACCCGATTTGGGCCAAATTTTTAGTAGACTATTTGTTTTGGCATGATTATTGGGATTTTGCCAATTTTGGTTGGACGAATTTTAGCTATACAGCCCAGCCTGTGGGCTAAGGTTTACGGCACGCTGATAATGGATAATTCTCATTGATATCAGAGACGTTTTCTCTGTATTTTGGGCATTCTCTTTTGTTTCTGTCCTGTAAATTGTTGGTAGAAACCAGCCTGCAGAATAATCTCTATTTTGTCCGGCGTCAGTTGGTATCAGAGCTTCAGCATCTTCCTGGGGTGCGATTTCATCAGTTTCAATGGCTGGTGGTCGTGATCGTGGTCATTGTGGGTAGGTTCTGAATGAGGAAGTCCCAGACCGTGATCGTAGCGTTCAGGATGTGATGATTGAGGATTTGCAGAGACAAGTTGCAGAGTTAACCCAACGTCTAGTAGCGCAAGAATTCTGTAATCGTGAGATGGAGGATCATGATTCTAATTCTGACTCTAGTTTCGTGAACCCATATCACAATCATACCCTATTCCAGGAGCATCGTGGTCAGGAGGATTGTCATGGAGACCTTGGTTTCAGAGTGAATCGGCCCGAGTTTTCTTGTACGTTACAGGCTGATGGATTTATTGATTGGTTGAATGAGGTTGAACATATTTTTGATTATAAAGAAGTCCCAAATCATGTAAAAGTGAAACTGGTCGCCATCAAACTCAGAGGCAGAGCATCTGCGTGGTGGGAGCAGTTGAGACATTCACAGGAAAGGCAGGGCAAGGCCAAGATTACTGATTGGGAGAAGATGAAGAAGAAGTTGAAGGATCACTTCCTTCCTCTCGGCTACACCCAATCCTTGTTCCAGCGACTTCATTCATTGAGACAGGGCCCGAGATCAGTTGATGATTACATGGAGGAGTTCTATCAATTGATAGCCCGGAATGATTTATCTGAGACAGAAGAGCAAACGGTGGCGTGGTATTTGGGGGGTTTACATCAGCCCCTGCAGGATGCCCTCGGCCTTCATTCATTGTGGACCATTTCTGAAGCATATCAACATGCACTTGCTGTGGAGAAACAACAAAATAAGAGGCCAGTGATCAGAAGCGATCAGAGCAGTCGACCAGTCCGCCCTCAAGAAGCCCGTCCTACCCAGCAGCCATCGCAGGGTAATTCTAACCCTAGTATTAAATGTTTTAGATGTGGTGAACAGGGACATATAGTGACTAATTGTGGGAAGCCTGCCAGTCATAAGGGCAAAAATATCCTGATTGGGGATGACATGGTAGACGAAACTGAGGAGATTAGAGACCCTATGTTTGATGATGATGATGACGAGGGTGATGCACTGTATGGAGATGGACATGAGACTCTGGTCATTCGCAAGAGTCTACTGACTCCCAAGGATGATTCAGGGGATGATTCGTTGAGCACCAATATTTTTCACACAACTTGCACAGTTGCAGATAAGGTCTGCAAGATGATCATTGACAGTGGTAGTTGTGAGAATGTGGTGTCTGAAGAGGCTGTCCAAAAACTATAGTTGAAGATAGATCGCCATCCCAAGCCATACAAGTTGTCATGGCTGAATAAGGATAGTGAGGTAAAAGTAGATAGGCGATTCTTAGTGTCTTTTTCAGTCGGTAGAAAATATTTTAATAATACTTGGTGCGATGTAGTGTCTATGGATACTTGTCATATATTGTTAGGCAGGCCGTGGCAGTATGACCGCAGTGTTGTGCATGATGGACAGAAGAATACTTATTCCCTTAGCATCAAAGGGAAGAAGATAGTGTTGGCACCTCGACGGGAAGGAACCACTCCTACCCTGATGGCCAATAATAATCACCTGCTTTCTATGTCCAGGTTCTTGGTTGAGATGGAGCGTGGAGATGTGGTCTATGCATTACTGCCTTGTGGGAATAGTGCAACGGACATGACTACAGATTTACCAGCAGAGGTGCAGCAGCTGCTAGCAGAGTTTTCTGACCTAATGCCAGAGGATCTCCCTCCTGAGTTACCACCCATGAGAGATATTCAACATCAGATAGACCTTATCCCAGGAGCAAGTCTGCCTAATCGACCGGCATACTGCTTCAGTCCTAAGGAATCTGAAGAGTTGCAGTGACAGGTGGAAGAGTTGTTGTAGAGGGGCTACATCCATGGGAGTATGAGCCCATGTGCAGTTCTTGCCCTGTTAGTGCCAAAGAAGGATGGCTCTTGGCGTATGTGTGTAGACAACAGAGCCATCAACAGAATTACAGTGAAGTACAGGTTTCCAATTCCCCGCCTGGATTATATGTTAAACCAGCTGTCCGGTTCTAAGGTCTTCTAAAAAATTGACCTTAAGAGCAGAAAACCACCAAATCAAAATCAGGCCTGGAGATGAATGGAAGACAACGTTCAAAATGCAGCATGGGTTGTACGAGTGGATGGTCATGCCTTTTGGACTGTCCAATGCGCCCAGTACTTTTATGAGGTTTATGCATCAGGTCCTACGACCTTTCATGGGGAAATTCGTGGTTGTCTACTTCGATGACATCCTCATTTACAGCCAAACATGGGCGTCACACTTTGACCACCTCCGTGTAGTTTTTGATATGCTGAGGATGGAGTGCCTGTTTGTCAATCAAAAGAAGTTTTCCTTCTTCACTACTTCTGTCACATTCCTTGGTTTTGTGGTGTCTACTGATGGTGTTCATGCAGATTAGTTGAAGATAGATGCAGTCTTGGAATGGCCCAAGCCAAAGACCTTCCATGATGTCAGAAGTTTCCATGGATTGACATCCTTCTACCGCCGGTTCATCAGAAATTTCAGCACTCTGATTGCTCCTATCACAGAGTGCCTCAAGGGTCGTGATTTCTAGTGGTCTGAGGAGGCAGATGCCCGTTTTCAACTAGTCAAGCAGAAGATGACAAAGGCACTAGTTTTGTCACTTCCAGATTTTGAGAAGGTGTTTGAGGTAAATTGTGATGCATCTGGAATTGGTATTGGTGGTGTTCTAAGTCAGGAAGGGCGTCCCATAGCTTTTTTTAGTGAAAAGCTATCTGGATCAAAGAAGAATTACTCCACCTATGATCTGGAGTTCTATGCCATAGTTCAGTCCCTGAAGCATTGGCGTCACTATCTAGTACAGAGGGAGTTCATTCTTATCACAGATCATGAGGCCCTAAAGTACATGAATGGCCAACATAAGCTGAGTAGGCGGCATGCCAAGTGGGTGGCGTACTTACAGGAGTTCACATTTGCATTGAGACACCAAGCCGGGAGCCTGAACCGAGTCGCAGATGCCCTGAGCCGTCGCACGTTACTCCTCACCACCATGAGCACTAGAGTTGCAGGGTTTGAGACATTCACTGATATGTATGCAGCGGATCCTTCCTTCGGGAGGATATTTTAGGAGGTAACAAATGGTAAATGACATGATTTTGTTGTGCATAATGGTTATCTGTTTCAAGGATTACAATTGTGCATTCCAGATTGCTCACTCAGGCAACAGATTATCAGAGAACTTCACAGCGAGGGTCACTTTGGGTGAGATAAGACTTTGGCCTTGATATCTTCTGATTATTATTGGCCCAAGTTGACCAGTGATGTGGCACATTATGTGGAGCGTTGTTATGTGTGTCAACGGTCCAAGGGAGTTCTCACCAATGCGGGCCTGTACACTCCTTTACCTGTTCCTGAAGGCCCTTGGTTTGATGTCAGTATGGACTTTGTGCTGGGTTTACCCCATACACAACGGGCCTTGGATTCCATTTTGGTTGTGGTTGATAGGTTTTCCAAGATGGCCCATTTTGTAGCTTGCAGGAAGACAATGGATGCTGCCCGGATCAACCATCTTTACTTCAGGGAAATTGTGTGATTACATGGTGTTCCTCGATCAGTCATGTCAGATCGTGACACCAAGTTTATTAGTCATTTCTGGAGGAGTTTATGGGGGTAGTTGGGGACACAATTGAATTTCAGCAGTGCCTACCACCCCTAGACGGATGGTCAAACCGAGGTGGTGAACCGAAGTTTGGGCAACCTTTAGAGGTGTTTGGCAGGAACTACGCCCAAGCAGTGGGATTTGGCATTACCTCAGGCAGAGTTCGCATATCACCGGTCGAAAAACAGAACCACAAGACTGAGCCCATTTGAGATTGTTTATGGTCAGAATCCATCCGGGGTGCTGGACTTAGCTCCTATTCCACGAGTAGGTCGCCTGAACCCTAAGGCAGATGAGATCGCTGAACATCTTAGGAGCATACATGAGCAAGTGAAACTGGCCATTTACGAGAGTAATGCCAAGTACAAGGCTCGAGCAGACAGTCATCGTTGTCAAGTACTTTTTGATGTTGGTGATTTTGTTTGGGCATTGTTATCTCTGTTAAAATTATAATTTCACCGTGCGCGCGGTCAGCAGTCAACGCACGGAGAAAACCACTCAGGGCAAACCTAAACCGCCAGTATCATATCGCACCGCTTTTGGCTTAAGGAGGTTTCCGTACGATGGTGGTCCGATACTGACAAACTGACACCCATGATGCTGGCATGACATAAGCACCTGACACTTTTCGGAAGGTATCTTTCACCCAACTCACCCCTTCCGATATCGTTCTCATCCGTTCGATGATCTCCAGTTTTTACCGCCGTTGATTTACCAAGTTGCACGATGGCTTAAAGAGCAGTCAGAAAGGTCTTCCGATACGCAATCTCTGTCGTTGGATTAAAGGCAAGGTTGTCCGCCGTCCATTTCAAGGAAAGTACACGGGGGTCTGATTAAACGTTTAATGAACCGTGGACCATATCCCATACCTTATATTAAAAACATTGTCATGTTTTTTGGTAATGCCTTAAATGTTTTACGACGAAGTTAATGTTTAGTGAATACGAAAGTATGGGTAAGTTTTTTTATATATATTTTTTTTAATACAGCGTTGACCTTTTGTTATGAAACAAAACGCACGGGGATAGTATGTATGTATGGTATTTTTTTGCATATGAAAAAAAAGAGAGACAGGGGGTCCGCAGCACCTGGGAAGGAAAATGTGAAAAACGCACACGGTGAAAATGGGATGTGAATTCGCAGCAACGAATGTAAAATACACAGAGTAATCTTGTATTGCAGGGAAGGAACGCACAGGAGTGCAAGAGTATTATTGGGTCTGTAATGTAAAAGGGATTTTATGCAGCAGAGTAAAAATGTTGTCTTGGTAATGTAAGAAATGTAAAGATTGCACAGCAGTGCAGAGGAGAAGTAAATGAAAACCAGTGGCTTGTTTTGTTTTCAAATCCATGGATTGTTTCACACAAGTGAAAAGGTAAACCTGTAACTCCCTGTAATTTTGTTTTCACACACCAGTGAATGTAAATGAAATATTTACACACAGAGTTGTAAAATTTCATAGGAGGCAGAGTAACTTTTGTGAAAGTGTTTTGGTGAATCTCTCTGAGTTAAAGAGGATGAATATGTAAATGTTTTTGTTTAATGAATGGAAATTTTATGGTGGTGAAATACTCTGTCCTGTGTAATTTTTTTTTAAAAAGACTTCTCTGTGTAAAAGATCTTGGAGCAAAGCAAACAGAGCATAGGCTCTGTGTTTTATATTTTGATGGTTTTGGTATTTTCCCATCCCAAACAGTGAAAAATACCCAACAGTGGTATCAGAGCAGGCTTAGGCTCTTTGTAGGTGACAAAGAAGCTGAAGAAATGAGTCTTTTGGTTGCAGCAGTCAGTTGTTTTAAATATACAGTCAAGGATTTAGAAGCATAGCTGAGAATGCAAGGAATGGCTAGCACAAGCACTAGCATGGGTCTGTTTAACCCTCAATTCCCACAGTTCAATGGGAAGGATTATGACTACTGGGCAATAACCATGAAAGCCCTATTTGCATGTCAAGATTTATGGGAAATAGTTGTAGATGGTTTTGATGAACCAGCAAATGAGACCGAGTTTAACAGATTAACTCAGGGAGAGAAAGACCTATTGAAGAGCAATAGGAAGAAGGATGCAAAAGCCATTGTATTC
>APFE031363334.1:2806-48699 GCA_000404065.3 Pinus taeda
TTGGGTCCCTATAATACTAGTGATTACCCCATTACTATTGTAGTTATACCCCTTATTAATATTGTTGTGTCCCTATTGTCCCCATATTGTTATTATTGTGCCCCATATAATCCCTTTATTGTTATTTTTGTGGCTTTATATTATTATTCTTAGGTCGGTTGGGTTATATTGTGACTCCTTAGACTCCTATATATAGAAAGGAAGTTTTGTCATTTGAATAATCCAAGAATTGTTCATTTATGTAATTTAAATGAGGTTTCCCCCTCGAAGAGGCTGAATTCTAAGGCGTTGATCTATCTTTTCTATATTTTCTTGAGCTGGTTTCATAATAAGGCTTGTGGGTGTGGTTATAACCTTCCACTGCATGCATATTGTGTTATCGGTGTGGTTGGGGTGTCAAGCTTGTAATTATGAGTTTCAGCTGAAGGATTGATCACCAGGAGTGGTTGTATGGCTAATGAATGATCTAGTGTCCCTGGAGGGTGGTAATAAATATTCTGATTTGTAGGCCCCACTTCCATAACTGGAAGTTGGATGTCAAGTCATGTTATAGTAACACTCAGCTCATCTTTACCCTGGAGAGCTTGTAAAAGCGAGTAAATGTGGGAAGAGGCGTTACAAATATTCCAAAGAATCCAAGTAGAGAAATAAAATATGGAAACTCATATTCTCTCATCTAAAACCACATTTGAAGGAAGTGGTCCTTATATCTATATATAATATATTATATATATATATTATCTATATTATATATATATATATATTATTCTAATAATATATATATGTATATATATATATCCTAAAAGGAAAGTTGATCCTTCTACTATTTTAATTTAACTACTCACCACCATATAATTAATTAATTATTTTTTATATTTTTTCATCATTTACATATATTTATAGTGAAGGTGTTTTCTTTCTGGGGTTGGGTTGGGAAAAAATTGTTCAGCCCAGCCAATCCCAACTCTTCATTTTCATTGTCCTCAATCGAGTAACAAAGTGACACGTGGAATCATGGCTTTTGTTATTTCGTTGGCTTCTTGTATGGTGATTTGTACATTGTCGAGTCATGGGTTCCCGAATCTCAACTACCGCAGCATAGAAACCCAATCACAGTTACCCACTTGTCCCTTCAGTATGTCATTTCCAAGAATTGTAGTTTGTCATATCCCCTCGAAGATGACACACCTGATACAACATGTATCATTCTACCAATAAAATATGGCTTCATGATCTTCTCAATCGTTTTAGGCTTGTATGTTGTGCGGGAAATGTTCTACTTGGGGCCAATAGCTTTTCCCATCATTATGGGAAGTTGATTTCTATGGAGAACTAATACAAATCCAATAGCATAAACATGCAAGGCAGCCATAAAACATATATAAAAATGTTCCACAGTGGTACCCGTGGGAACGCTATTGGTGGTGGGAGGTGTTGTGGAGGAAAAAATGGTTGTGCTTTCTCTTTTGTACGAATTTTAGTATCGATATGTTGTTGTGTTGGTATTCATTAGGCATGACAACGCCCTTTTTTTCTTTATTTCATATTGTTCCTCTGCTTCTTTTTTTCACAAAAGAAAAATTGGTTCTCTTTCATTATAATAAAAAAAAATAGTTACATATTCGCCCATTTGTATTCCAAAAAAGTCTCAATACAACAATTTCCTCTCTAAAGAGAGAGCTCTTTGTAGATCGTTGATCACCAAAACTAACTGTCTAGAAAAGCAAAACATAGAAAGTGTGTTACGCAATTGTTTTTATGTTTTGCCAAAAATACTCCTAAGAAAAACTTCTCTAAGGACCATAACCACAAAAAACTTAAGATGTGAAAACCTGAAAGCCACCTTTCCTGTGCTCACTCCAAGTTTAAAAAAAAAAAACAATCAAAGAAAACAAACAAACAATTCTGAAGTGTTTCATTTGTATTTCCCCATACCGTGAAAATCCAATGGCTTTGACAAAAGTCTCACTCAAAAGTTTCAATTTTTCTGAATCTTATTGCTTCAAACATATATCCATTATAATCTCTACCATCTTGCACAAAAATTTATATATTTGGTCATGCAATTAAATATCTAAGCCTAAAAACATTTATCTTTTCACAATTTATTTTGATAAGTAGATTACTACTTTTGAATTTAAATCAAAATTAACATCATAAGATTTTGAATTAAAATTTAAATTAATAAACAATTTCAATTAGCTTAGTGTAAGTTGGTTTTATTAATGATAGACATATCCATTAATAATGATGTAGATATGCATGCTTAAAAAAGTTCATTTCAATAGTATATAAGTTAAACTACATATTTATTAATAATAATATAGATATTTAATAAAGATATCACACATATTTTTTAAGAATATATTTAATTAAAATTACTTATAATGATTTATTTTAGCAAATATTATTTTGATTTAAGAAAAAAAAAGTTATCAAGTGAATCAAAAAGCTATATAGAATTTAAATGTAAACAAAAAATAATGATGAGTTATATAGTTGATGATGCAGGAGCATCGAGCTCCCAATGATGAAGCAGATAGACCCCGAACAGGTTCATGAGCAGAACACCAAAATTGTCGGATTCTGCTGGAAATAATTTTTCTTTTATTGTTATTTTTATTTTTACAGGTCAGAGGTAGTTAGGAGATTTACTTTCCAGTTCTTTATAGTTAAGTTTATGGATTGGTTTTATTGCCAAGTGAAGGGTAGTTATGAGAATTAGGAAAATAACAATTGGTTGCTTTTATAAACCTTTTGATTATCTGAACAGTTACATTTAAAAGTAAGAACAGAACACGTAACTGCTTTTGTAACAGGCAGGGACAAACTGCAAGCCTTAACTGTACGAAGAGGCTATAAAAGCAAAATAACAATGTAAAAGAAGGGTCCTTTGTTTTCAAGTAGAATAAGAATTGAAAAGCTTAATAATCAAACAGACAGAGCATTCAAGTACCCACAGAAACTGTCCATCAATCATTTGTTATTTCTTTCTAAGTTGTTGAACAATCTCCCACATACTAGCATTATCATTTTATATTACTGTAAATTAAATTGTAACGAAGTGTAACAAAGTGAAGTTCGAAACCCCTGTCGACCAGCAGACAGAATTACAATTTAAAGATCGCGGCCACAGTTCAATATCAACAAACAAATTAATAACCAGTACGAGAACCACATAGCAGCGGCAGAGCATCACAAGAAATCAAATATATAGGTACATACAATAGAACTCTTCTCATATTTCATTCAAAACACAGTTATAGTACAGTACCCATAATAATGCACAGTCCAAAAGGAATCGAACAGTGACAGGCCCTTAAGGGTTACATATATTAGCGTTTTCAAAACCAGTACAGCATTCCACATATAGAAACTCGCCATCGAAACCAGAGCAGAATAAACCCAACATCCTAGACAGAGTATGAGGAGACAAAACCCTCGTTAGGGTTTGATAACCAACACACAGGCGACGAAACCCTCGTAAGGGTTGGACTGTTAAACGGAAGCCAGAATCAGGAGAGCCGCGTCATAGATAAGTGGCATCTCATACGAGAATACACAAGCAGACACATTACCAGACTTGACCTACGACCTATCAGATACAACACATATGCAAAGGTTCCAGGCCTACCAAGAACTTTCGAATTGTCGAACGTAGCTGAAGGCCAAACCGTGCGTCCTCCAGGTCCCAGCAAGAGACCTGCAACCAAACCATTAACATATGTTAGGGATTGCCGAATACAAGGTATGAAACCCTCGACCTGAAGCATAAACAACTTGAAAAGACAAATAAGCGAAGTGTAATGTGAGTTTACCTGGAAGCCGTGAGAAGAGAGACCGCCAAACCGAAACAAGAGTCGCCACAGCCAACTAAAAGACCAGAGGAACATGCGGGTTAGACCCTGAATGAAACAAAACCAGAGATTGAATCAAGGAGTGAGAGCATACCTGAACTAACAGTCTTCCACGCGTTGCCATCAACCTGCTCGGACGGCGAAGAAGCACCAGTTTTCGGAACCATGAGTTTGTCACCAAAATACAGACAAGAACCAGAGCAGAAGCACGAATTTCATACACAGAGAAGGAGCAGATATCAAACCAGAACCAGGAGCGAAATCACCGGTTAAAATCCAACAAAACAAGACTATACCAGAACTTGGATGCATAATCTCCCTAATAGAACAGTAAACGAGTGGAACTTACCCAGAGTCACAACGAACAGTCAGAGACGCGCACAGGCACAGTGTTGACAAAAACAACCAAACAGATATACCAAAGAGTTCTCCGCCATAATCAGAACCAGAGTAAAGACAATCCGTTGCCATTGAATCACATTACAGCACCAGGGGATATCCAATAAAACCACAAACAAACGCATTTCGCAGAGCTCCAAAAACCCTCCAAGTGAAGTAGCAAATGACCGAATAATCGCGAAAGTGAAGTTAGGGTTAGAATATCAACCGATACTGAGGCAAGGACGGAGCATTAGCTGCAGACATTAAAATTCTCAGCTATCAAAGAAAGGCGTGGGAAATAACAACAGTACAGGCGGACACGCAGGCATCCAAGTGGCGGGTTAAAAGCGTTAAAGCCCGACAGCGTGGGCTGGGTCCCATCAGTTGATTTCAATTCATGATTTATAATTTTCAATTTCAGTTTTATTTTAAAAATTATTTAATATTTAAGGTTATAAAAGTCAATGAAAATAACAATGTAAGTATTAATATTATTTAATTGATTAGAAAATTTTAAATGAATCTTAAAAATTTAAGTTTATATATATTAATTTTGGCAAAAAAGAAAGAAATACATAAATATAATAGTAGTCTTCTCTAAGATTTATAAGGATTAAAAAATACGACAAAAGTTTCATTTTAAATTCATAGATGTAAGTAAAAGGGAAGTTATAATGATTATATATTTTTTAAATATTTTTGAATAAAAAAATAGTAAGATAATAAATTCAAGATGGAGTTACATTCAAGAGTATGTTACCACTTTTTAATGAAGCAGGCCTTGCTTTAGCTTTTATTTAGATTACTATTATTAGGATACAAGGTTCAACAATGTTTTTCCAACTCTATCATGATCTCAAGGGACAAGATCTAGAACAATTATTCATTTTATAGTGAGATGAGAGGCGCATTGATCACTTAAGAGAAACTAATTTTTAATTGTACAATCATTATAACTAGAGGAACATTCTATTGAAGAATATTAGGAAAGTACCTATTTCAAGGAACCAACTGGAAGGTGGTAAGTTTGAATCAATTTCAATAATGAAGCATGAAACGAACATGGATGGTTTTCTTTTTCTAATAACTGGGAAAATAAATTATTTGGCATTGATGAAAAAGACATTGAAATGTTGAGAGATGGATCTTCAAATGGACATGTCCTTTATTTTCATGCAAGGATACCACATGTAGGATTCATTCCCAAGTCCCAAGAACGCATGGATAAGAAGAAAAAAGATCCACACTTGTTCAAATCACATAACAAATCTCTTTGGTGATGTTTGCTCTTGCATTAGATCCTTGATCAAAAGAAAAAATCAGGTTTGTTTATCTAGATCTGTCTCTTCCCATGTGTACATCATGTGCTAATATCCTTTTATGGCTATAAATGCATAACAATCAACTAGCATGAGCAAATACATGTTGTCATAGCACTTGGTGGATTCAAAGCATTAAAATAGAAATTTGAGGAATATAAAATTAATAAGATTAGGTTTAGCCAAGTTCATGAATGTAAAAGTGAATCCATTCTATTACATCTGCTTCACATATATGAAAATTGAATCGAGCCACCATTTTCATCATGCTTTTGTGAGGATAGTAAATGTAACATAGCAAAAAAATATTGAATATTTTAACAATTTAGCAAGGAGAAGGGAGTTGTACACACACAAACACATATGATTTTGAAATGGTTGTAAAAATAAAAATTCATACTTAAACTTGAATAATTTAATTTTGTTTATTTAGCATAATGTACTTAATACACTTCTTTCATTGTCCAATCTTCCTAAAAGAAATATTGGAACAGGAGAAGAAGAAATAAATGCAAAAATATATCAACACTTTAAAGCATTTGACCTAATCACTACTACGAAACCAACACAATAAAGAAAACAAAATGATAAATATGCTAAAAAAAGTGTTAAAGATCAAATGAGACATAGAAAGATTGCAAAGAAAAACAAATAATGATATTTTTATAGATTTTCCAACATGTAAGTTTGACCATCATGGCCATATTCAAGCTACCTCGCATTTTCGCAAATGGATACTACTTGTTGTTAATCATATCCTAAAATTCATACCATTGCATTCCCCAATGGACATATCTATATTTGAGATCATAAAGAAACTAATAGACACCAACTCTATAAAGAGAATAGTATGGAGTCCAAGGGCCAACCCAAGTCTATAGTCTTTTTCACTTGCATAAAGAATTTTTTTTAACCCTCAGACCCTCCCCCAATCTCATTCTATGTTACAATAGCTATGGACCAATAATATCTCTTCTATGTTTTAAACTTTATTTTGTGCACAATAATATAGCGCACGACCAATAACATCTTAAAAATTAACACATAAATTTGTAATTAATGACCTCAATGTAAGGTTTCAAGTTGCACATGCATGGGGTTGCTTATTGCATAAACATTCTCTTGAAGTGTCTCTTCCTCTAATTTACAAATAACTAGAGATAAGAAGCGCAAATTGAAAAAAATAATTAAGATAAGATAAGAACCATAAATAGAAGGTACATCTATGAAATATTTATATTTCAAAATGTTTATGAAACATAATTGGACCTACAAATATTATTGGAACATATAAGCCACAACTCACTATTAAAAAAAATCTACTTTCGTTTTACAACATATCTGCTTTGTATTTTCTTCCGCATTTCATTCCCCTACTTCAGGAGTATGCTAGTAATAATAATAACATTAGAGAGAAATAGAAGTCGTTGGGTCATGTCGAAACATTGCTGAAGGAAATCAGGGAAAGTAAAAGAAAAGAACAAGTTGGTGAGGAATGTCAATCAGCAACATCATGTGTTGAAAATTTGAAATGGTTTTGGTTTCATGAAGAGAGAGTAGGAGGATTTCAAGAGGAAGACGAACAACAAAAAAATATTGGGGGTGGCAGTTGAGGTGAATTGCAAACAAAATCGGCTTAGACTTTTCTAAGAAATGAATTTTGTCCACAACAAAAAGTGGCATTTAAATGGAAAAAATATTCATCATTAATGGCGGTATATCAACCTTCATGGCGGTATATTTCTACGTGTATATTACTATTAATGTTGTGTAGCTGGTTTCCAATTCTCATAATGGTAAAATGTTTCACATGTAAGGCCCACTAAGTGAGTGGAGTTGTCCTTGTAGATAATTATTAAATCAGATGAAGATGAAATCAACCCTCTGATAAGGAAAAGGTGAGCCATGTATCATTGAATCTGGTGTCCATATATTGAACTTCGTTAAATTATATTACCTTCTTCGAGTTTAGTAGGCGTTAATGGTGTCAGTCGATGATTGGTGTTGCATCGTGAAAATTGATCAACAATTCGATTGCATTAACAAAAATTGGTGACCAACACTCTTTAACCAATAGATGTAATGGCCCAGAGCCTAATAACATTATATATCCTAATAGGGCTATATATGTTGAATGAAAGTGATAGCTTTGCAAGATTGTAATCAGGGTTACACATGTTTCGAGTGTTTGTTGTGATGTATTGCCAGAGATCTTTATGATGTGTATTAAGCAATATATTAGTTGTCGAGTGAGCCCCACGTTATCTATTTTTAACATATTGGTTGTGAATAAATAGCTAAATGTAAAATTTGAATATCTTTAAATGCTCTCATTTTTCATTTGTTTTGAAGAATACTCATTATGTTTCATTTCCACGTTTTTGAAAAATATCACAAATATGATCATGGAAATTGTGTGTTGAAACAATCTCTCATAAGAATTTCTTATTGCAGATTGTAAAGTAGTTGAAGTATATTGTTAAGGCTTTGGATTTTATTTTCTTTTTTAACCATGGTGAATTGGTAATTTGTTGGAGTAATTTGGGCAAGGTTCAGGATCAAGCGTATATCCAACAACCCACAAGCCAGATATACTAGAAACCCATTGCTCAGCCTAGGACTAGGACATTAGGAGACCATCGAAGACACTTATCCTTCTAGTCTTACTATGATGAGAAATATTGTCCCCAATAGTATTTGAAATGGGTGGCATGTATAACATCCCAATGAAACAACCACCCAGTTATCCCACGAGGAGTCTTAAATAAAAAGATTGTTAGGTAGAGTTGAGTAACAAATAGAAAGGACAAAGACAAACAAAAAGTGCATGTATATCTTGTTCTCCACAATGATAGCAAAGTTGTTTGGAGAATGAATAGGGATAAGGAAAATCATTTGAAGTTTGCATTAGATTGCATTATGGATGCTACATTATTATTTAATTTAAATTATATTAATTGTAATATGGTATATTTTTTATTTTTTATTTTTAATTATTGGAGTATTTTTATATGTTATTAAAGTAAATTAAATGCTTTTGAATTTTATATTAATAAGGAAAATTATTATTAAATTTGTTGGTTTGAAAAGTTGAAATTTAATTATATAAAGTAATTTTAATATGGAAATTAGAAAATCTTATTAACACATAATGGTTTAAGAGAATAATCACAAAGTAAAGTAAAGGTATCTAATGAATCAACAACAACCAATTTAAAAATCATATTCAAAATGATAAGAATAACCTTTTGTCGCTCATTGACCGCAGGGTTCGGCAATTGACCACAATTATTGACAGTTGATCACGGGCTTCTAAATCAGGGTTTTGAGTATTAGCATTGTTGGTTCATCTCATCGATATTGTTTAGTTGATTTTTCTGGATAGTTTTATGGTTGTTGATATGGATCATTGTACTCTCTCTTGTTGAATCATTCAATGACAATCTAATAAGAAGAAAAATTTAGAAGGGTTTCCACACAGTAGGTTTTGCCCTGGTCTCCAACCAAAACTAGTGTCTCTTGTTGATGTGTTGATTATCTCCTTTATCATTGCATTTATTTTTCTATATTCAATTACTATTAATGATTGGAAAGATTAAATATTATTGAAAATATTGATAATTGAAGTATTGAGTTGGGCTAAAAGTAATTGAAACAACATAGAGCAATGTGAAATTTTTCATGGTATCAGAGTTTTTACGGGCTAGAACTTTCCGCCAACAATAAAGGGGATCTCCCTGGTGTAGGTTCCCAACTAGAGCCTACACCGCTTGCAATAGGGATCCCTTCTGGCATGTAGGCCCGACTGTCGTTCAATTGTTTTGAACTTGCTTCGGACGAAGGTGGAATATGAAGTCAGTTGAAAGCATGGACCTCAATAAATACAAGGAAATAATTGACAAATATATTATGACATATAAACCATGAATAGCCAGACTATAAACAGCATAAACCTTATGTAAAGTTATTGTTAGTAGGCTTCAAATAAGGCTCGTGCCTACCATAATAAAGTGCTTAACAATTGTAAATTAATTCACAAAGATCAAACATCTATGAGCATAAATAAACGTGTAGTCAAAAAAGATTATACCAATACCAGTGAAATAGTTCATCGGCACAAGCATAGAGTTAGCTAATCAATACCATTAATATGAAGTAATGCAAAGTTTGTAGTATGAGACATCATGTGAGGAGACCGCACATCAAAGAGCTTTCAGGAACATCTGATTCATCAAGTGAAGAAAATACTCATGGCATTTTGACATAAAAGATTTGAAGAATCCAATAGTGGAAACATACAATCACTCCTTGCATTAATTAGAAGCACATAAATTCTCTTAAGCAAAGTATATATATCTCCAACAAAGTCCTTAGCAAAAGGTCCCTACAAATGAGGCATGAGGGTGTATTTATAGGGTGAGGGTGACTCTTGGCCTACCTTTGACTCTCGAACTTCCTCATGACTCTTCATCTACCTGATGACTTTTGGTATTCCACATGACCTTTCATATTCAAAAATGTTCTATTCTACCGAAGTAGATACATCACAAAAAATAAGTTATCAACCTAATTCACTAATTTAACAACAGAAAGTTCTGGAATGTCAAAACCTAGTTGTTTTGTCAAATAGGTGTGCCATAGGTTGTACTCCACTATGATGGGAGTGATCTGCGGCTGATCTTCATCATGTTGGTGCAGGCATTCGAGCGCATCGGGGATGAGGGTGGTCCGTTTGGCATGCACCTAGTTGTTCAAGGTCACCAGTTTGGTGTAGATCCTCACTGCTTCTACAACATCACGCGTGATATTTTATTTGGTGATTGGCATGTCCTCTGTACGGATGCTTGTTTATATGTCTATACGAATGCATGTACTTCCTTAGAGATCTCATCCTGCTTCCTTACCTATCTGACTTCTCCTATAGAAGGGACCCCATGAAGTTGGATCATAGATCCTAAGCCACTGAAAAGATGTCTGCAGGATGTTAATTCCCTGTCCACATCTTTGGTCAATTTGTCCTTAGATTGAATTTTGATGCAGAGTTGAACCTTGGTATTCTGCATGGTGATCTAATCCTTCTTCGGGACCACCGCTGGTGCTTCTGGGTATTTGACGGACCATTTGTGTATCTTATCTAAACCAGTCATAACCTCCTTAAGCATCGCAAATCTTTCTTTTATGTGGGCTTGGATTGTCACGGTTGGGGCCATTGTGTGATGCAATTTGGACATCTCTTCGTAGACTACTTCCATGGCCTCCCCAAGGGTCTCTATTTCTGCTTCGATTTCTGCCTGGAATTCTGCTACGCTTGTGTGAATTAAACGGGGTGTCGTATTCTCTTCCTCTACATTCCTTCTCTGCTACTCCACTATGGTGGTGCTTATTTCAGATGCGTAAATCCAATTCTAAAGGTCTGCAATCTACTTGCTCATTCGGGCCACATTGTGTTTTGTGGAGGTAACGAAAGTTGTCCCGGCCGAGGCGATCATTTGCAAGTTTGTTGTAATGTTGGGCACAATATCCTTGGTCATGGTTACTGATAAAGGCTCATCTAGATTCCTGGTGCAATATTTTTTCCTTTCTTGCACAATCTTGAGGCTTACTTCATCGAAAGTGAGCCTTTTGAGATATAGGACCTTCTCGTCCTGTCCCTCCGAGATACACAGTTCTTGCAAAGGGAGGTTTCCACTAGTGAGGGGAGTGGTAGGAGGCACATCTAATGGAGGGGGTTCACTTTTCCCTATACCCAGCTTCGCTGTTTTGCTAGTTTCTCCTTGTTCGCTTTCCATGGCTTCCTTTTCCTTGTTCCTCCTTAGTTCTTATTCCTGTCACCTTTTCTCTTGATCTGCGAGCGCTTGTTGCCTCTCTAACTTGTCTTCCATATTTTTCAGCTCTTTCTCTAATCTACTATTTTCCTCCTGTCTTCTCTTCTCTACTTCTTCCTGTTCCCTTGTAGCTTCTTCATGTTTTCTCTTCTCTGCTTCTTCCTGTGCCCTTCCATCATCTTCCTGCTTTCTCTTCTCTACTTCTTCTTGTGCCCTTCTAGCTTCCTCCTGTTTCCTCTTCTCTACCTCTTCCTACGCCCTTCTTTCTTCCTGTTACTTTTCTTGTAGTTGTTTCTCCTTTTCTCGCTCTTCCTGTTGTCTCCTTTTCTTGTTCTCGCCTTGGTTGCTGGAATATTGAGATTGTTTTATCTCTAGATCCCTTTTCCTCTTAAGCTCTTGCTTTTTCCTTAACAAGGTGGTGTTCCTTTGTTGTAGCATAGCATTAGTGTCCTCCTCTTCATGGTCGCTCAAGATGTCTTTGACCTCTTTTCCTTTTTGCTTCTCAGATTCCCTGGTGCCTTTTGGTGCCTCGTGCTGCTTTTTCTTTATGGTGGAATCTCTTTATTTGAGGCTCATGTCTTCTTGTGAATCATCGAGGAGCTCGTCTTCTCTAGCCTGTTGCTCGCTTGGGCTAAGTTCCCTTGTAGTTTTATACCAATTTTTTATCCCATCTTCGTGATCCTGTTTGGTATGAGAATATGACCAACTGAAATTTTCCTTTTTGCAGAGGGCGGCTACAACTTTCTCGGGATCATATGTTTGGTAGTTGAGGGTCAAAATGTGGCTTCCCTTCAATGCATCAACTTATGCCTCTACCTATCTGAAATTTTCCACCACATCTGCTACGATGGTGAGAGGGAAAGTGGTTCATGGTTTCTTTTTGCCTTTGTTCAATATCATTGAAAAACCCTGTGTCATTTGGTAGTAGACCTCTCGTAGGAGCGTCTTGTCTATGACAAACCTAGGTAGGGAATGGGGGACCTTATGGGTACTGAACACTCTGATGAATGTTCCTTCTTGGATGGGAAACCAATGTGCTACCTTGACCACAATCTCCATAGCCCTCTTTGACATGCATGGTGGTTCTTCCCAAAATAGTAGCTGGTACAATGATATGATGAAATATTCAGAGATTACATCTATCATACCTTTGTAATCCATGTCCTAGAAAACCTTGTAATGGCAGTGCATGGGGTCAGTTGTCAATGAGTCCCAGTTGCAACTTGAGTGCTCTAAGTAGCATCTCAAGTAGACAGCATCGAGAAGGCATGAAGACATATAGAATTATGGAGGTTGTTCCAACTATGGGATCTTGGCCACAGCTATGTTTGTTCTCAAGGATGATGCGAGAATGCTTTCCCAGTTAAAAATAGTTCCTCAGGTGGAAACAGTGTACATGAGTGGGACTGAGGTGCCGTAAAAAACGTCACAATCCACCTCACCATATAAGCGGAACATCATCGTAGCAATTAACTGATATACCTTGCGCAATCCCTTTGTCTTGTATGCTTGATCCATTCTGACCCGGAACTTTGATGGGTCTTGCCACCATTCCCTTAGGATGTCTTTCACTAGGGTCACAAACTCATAGAGCCACCTGGTACTGAAAACCTCCTGTCTCTTTGGGAGTCTGTAGTAGGTATGGATGTCTGCAATGGATATTGCAGCTATAGGTTCTCCAGCATGATCCCTGATTGTCCATGAATCTGGATCTATATTTTGCAAGATCCATTCAATAGTTTTTGTGCATGGGAGACCGGGGGGTGCATCGCTACCTTGTGTAACTTTGACCTTTTGACATTTATGTATAATGGAAAGTCCTCCTGGGTTTTCGAAATGTCTGACTTTGAAAACTAATCATAAATTTTGTACCAGGAGAGCTTCATGGTCTTACTGACGTTGCAAGTTGTGTCCCTGAAGATGAGTGGCTCCTCATCTTGGTCAGCTTCCCATGACCCACTTCTCGAGTCTCTATGAGCAACCTTAGTGGTTGGGGGAGCCATTTCTTCTTCGAAGGAAGAGATGGATATGCACTCGAGGTCCACGTCGCCTGGCATGTCGAAAATACAAGCCCACAATGAGAGAGATGGCGTGAAAATCAATCAGAACTGCAAAATAAAAGGAGTTTCAGCAAATGATAGAACAGTCATAGTGGAGGTAGGTCGCAAGGTCGCAAAGATAGAAACGCGACTAAGAGACTTGTTTTATAGTTCGTAGGTTGATAGGGGCATCACAAGGTCATAGGTCGGGTTGATGGAGGTCGCAAGGTCGTAAGTCGCAAGATGATGGGGTTACAGGGTCACAAGATCACAAGTCGCAAGTTGATGGGGTCGCAGGGTCGCAAGGTCGCATCATGGCGAAGTCGCAGGTCGCTAAGCTGTGAAAAAGGAGGTATCACAGTCTTAATCCACATGACTTAGTTTTTAAGAGGACCAAGGAAAACAATTTGTGGCTTTGGGAGGTGTAGGATTCTCCTATGCAAGAAGGTTAAGGCTTATTGGTGAAAAACAGGAATGCTAAGGTTGAAGAATGGCCGAGGTTTGGGTCCAAGAAGAGTGGAAGTGGCCAGGGCAATTGATTTTGGGAATTTAGGTGGAAAAGCCAAGAAACATTAGCTAAAACCCCCTTGTAAAGGGATGCAAAAGGTCGAGGATGTAGAAAGAGACACCACGAAGAAAATCATGATTACTAGGAAGGCGAAAGGTTACTTATCTGGAGCAAACCGCGCACGCGCCCAAGTCACAAACCTTCCTTATCTTCTGTGTGACCAAAGCGGCCGTTATAATAAGACAAGGCAACCTTCCCTTTTATAATTTTGGTCGCACGTACGAGGTTGTGGTTCTAACATGCGACCTTGCAACCAGGTAGTCGCAAGGGTCGCATGGTCGCATTCATGGGTGAGTGAGGTATGTGCAACCTATGCGACCTTGCGACCAGTCAGGTCACAAGGGTTGCATGGTCTCATTGATGTCCAAGGGAGCCAAATGCGACCATGCAACCTATGTGACTAATGGGTCACACAGGTCGAACATTCACAAGGTTTAGACTTAGTCTCACTCTGAAACTGCGACTGGCCGACTTTAGGAAAGAACTAGCAACCTAGCTATACTTAGCTAAAAACTTAAACTTTTATGGGGTTCTTCGGGGCTCTTAAACTCTTTGAGCAGATTCCAGCGATGTAGGAACCTTCACACGATATAGTGGCTCCGAAATTTTTAAGGTTTTCCAGATTTTGGGAGGGGTTGTTGCAACAGCTACAACAATTGGCAATTCACTAGGAGAACTCCAAGATCTCTGACGCCTTCTAGCCTAGCTTAAGGGGACTTGAATAAGTATTTCTTTATGGAGTTGTGGGTCCCACTGATGGTACTCAGGCCTCTACTTTGAACCGGTTGGTGTTGGCATTATGATACAGGTGTTATCCTTGATGGCAACTCACTCAGATGACAAATCACAGTGCAACAGGTCAATAGCAAAGAATTAATGTTCAAAGAGAGGTATACATAGGTTCACCTTGACAAAGTAACATATACATGTGGGTTAACAGAGCAAAAGGCGCATATAGCGTACACACACACTTTCACAAAAGGAAAGGTGCATATATCTTGGAAAACTAAGTTTTGGTCCAAGGTATTTGGTCCATGGTATTTTGATCCATGGTATTGGTCCAAAGTATCTAGTTCGAGGTATTGACCCTAGGTATTTGGTCCAAGGTATTGGTCCTAAGTGGTTTTGGACCATGGTGTTGAGAGAGGCCTAACACTATGAAAGGAGGAGAAGATCATTAGGCCAAGTGTGCAAGTATCAAATATCTGATAAAATGTGAGATCTAATATGCAGGTTATTGTCTTATGGTGTTGTGCTTCATCTGAACCGAGGAAGAACCTTAGTGTTTGATGAAGGATAAGATCTAATGATGTATCAGGATCTTAAGGCTTGAAATCTATACGCAAGTTCACTTCAGAAAAGAAGCATATACATGCTGGTTCTTCATATCAAAACAACGTATACATCATAAATTTGATTTGTAGATCTGAACGTTGGTTCGCCTTGAGGAAAGCGCGTATACACGCAGGTTAAACACATTGAAGTAGTGTATATCTTATAAAAATTGTTTTAGTTTCTTCTATTTACTATTGTAGTGTTCTGGGTTATTGCTTGGAATTTGGTAACTATATTCTAGTGACAGCATTTTGAATGATTAGATCGATGGAGTGATTGATTGATTCAGTTGTGGTTGGTTCAAAAGGAGATTGGTTGATGAAGATATATTTGATGATTGAATGATGTTGTTGATGGATCCAGTCTTAAAATTTATGAAACACATCCCTGGAAGAAAAGAAAAGGTTGTAGCCTTCTGTAGGCCGGCACCTACGTACTAGTAAACATATCAGCTAGTACAAGAGATAGGGGGTTGTAGCTCCCTTCCAGTAGAAGCTGGAGAACGGCAGAAGGTTGTAGCCTTCTGTAGCTAGAAGCCTGCGTACTGGTATAAGACTGCACCAGTACAAAAATTGTAAATAGAATTCTCTTATAATTAAAAGAAGACGGAAACGATTACAGCAGGTGGTTTTCACCCACATTGGGTTTCCACCTTATATCTTGGTGTTCATGTGTGTTTTATGTGTGATGATCTATTATGTTTTTACTGCACCTGGTTACTATTTATATATGGTTCTGATGCACTGGTTAAAGATTAATATATGATGAATTAACTGAATCATAAGTTTGTTGGATATACGCTAGTTTCTTTAAACACAGTTGCGTGTACACGCGAGTTCCCTTAACTGAAGTAGCGTATATGAATCTGATTATGGAAATGAAAAATTATTAGTTTGATAATACTGATTCACCCCCCTTTCAGTATTATTTCCAACAATTGGTATCAGAGCAGGTCCTTCAGAAGAAGCTTGATCGCTTGAAGGAAGATCCATCATCATGAGTAATCAAGAAAGCAGGGGATCCATCAAACTGCTAATCTTTGATGGGAGCAACTTTGTTTATTGGAAGGTAAGAACCACAAGCTATTTTCAATCTCTTGGAAAAAATGTCTGGGAAATCGTGGGAGGATATACATTTCCATCAGCAATTCCTACAGATGCAGTAGGTAAAAAGCAATATCAAACCAATGCCAAGGCTATCAATACATTATTGGGAAGTCTATCACAATCAGAGTTTGTCAAATTTATGCAACTCAAATCAGCCAAAGAAATATGGGACAAAATCGTTCTAAGCTACGAATGAGACTCTCAGGTAAAACGTGCTAAACATCAAACTCTCAGAATTCAATATGAAACTCTCAAGATGCACAATGATGAAAGTGTAGCTAGTTACTTCTTACGTATGGATGATATTGTTAATTGCATGAAGAATCTGGGTGAAGAGATAAAGGAAGTTACCTTAGTTGAAAAAGTTTTAAGATCCTTATCTGACACAGCTTCATGGAATCTTAACTGTAGTTGAGATGAGAAAAGGAGGTCCTTAAGATATGAGAGAAGCTACATTTAAAGCTTCAACAAAAGGAAAAGAAGAACTCAATGAATCAGGACATATTTCAGAACAAGAATAGGAAGTGAACTTTGTCAAGAATCTTCAACGAGGTTCTGGTAGATTCAGAGGTAAACTACCTTTTAAATGTTTTGCCTGTGGTAGAGTCGGACATTATGCTACCAAATGTCCTCATAAAGATAAATATGATAAAGGGAAGGAAACTGCAAAATGGAATAGAAAACGAAGTGTAAGTAAAAAGAGCTACTATACTCATGAAGATAGCGATGGTTTATCAAATAGTGATGAAGATGAAAATAGTAATGACTATAGACTTATGATGGTTTATGAAGATGATGATTTTTTGGATGCTTTAGATGAATATGATCTTTATGAATAAATCTCTAAACTCAAAATTTGTTTAGAAGAAAAGAATATGATTATAGATACCTTGACATACCAACTTGTTGAAAGAGAAAAACACAATGAAAAGCTAGAATGTCAAATTGTGGGTCTAAGAAAGGATCTTGAGAAAACAAAAGCTCTCAATCTTAGATTTGTTGAAGGATCAGAAACCTTAAATAAAATTATCAAAGTGTAGTGCTCTCCTCTGATAAAGATAGGTCTTATATGTACTGAAGAAACATATCAATCACAAAAGTCGTCAACCTCCACTAAAAGCTATCGTGATGCAGCAAAGAGCAGTGAACAGTTTGAAAATCGTCAGCAAAGGCATAAAGAATATCACCAGGTGAATCAGGCTCAATTTACTTCAAGGATGAACAGAAGCCACAATCAACCTCAAGGAAATCATACTCAGTTTGCTTCAAAGAATATCAATCAACAGGTCAGTAGGAGGAACTTCAACTACAATCAACAGGTCAGTAGATTTGATAATCGTGGGAACTTCTTTAATGGTCAATGTTTCTCATGTCATAATTTTGGACATAAAGTTGCTCAATGTGTTTCTTACAAAACTATCATGACTAGGGAAGCATGAAATCAAAGGAATGTGACAGGGATCAAGAAAATTTCCTATAATAACTTTTCTCTTCTTGAAAATGAAACAGAATGCTCAACCTGTAACAACTTTGGCCATGAAGAATCTGAATGCAAGAGTAATTTTCGGCAAATAGCTCAAAAAGAGAAAACTCCATTAAATCCCAAAATATGGAGAAAGAAAGAACCGCAAACAGAAAGATGTGGTATAGCCTTGTATGCAGAAGGACAAGAAAACCAGTGGTACATCGACAATGGATGCTCAAAACACATGACAGGTGACAGAGAAAAACTACACTCGTATAATGCCTTAGAAAAGGAAAAGAGTGTCTCATTTGGAAACGACACTCCTGCTATCATAAAAGGTAAAGACTCTATTTTCTTGAAAGAAAAATTTAAATCTGGGAATGTTATGTATGTTGATGGCTTAAAACATAATCTGTTGAGTGTGAGTCAAATGTGTGATCAAGGAAATGAAGTAGTGTTTCGATCAAATGGATGTGTTGTTCGTGAGCTTGATACAGGAGAAACCGTGATGAAAAAGAAAAGAACTCCAAACAACCTATACATACTCAAGGGAGGACAACAACAGTGCTATCTAAGCAAAAATGATGAAAACTAGCTGTGGCATAGAAGATTGGGACATCTAAGCTTTTCTCAAATAAGAAAAGCATGCAAATTCCAAGTTGTTTGTGATCTTCCAAATATCAACATTCCTGAAAATACTATATGCAAATCATGTCAATTCAATAAGCAAACCAGATCTCAATTCATTGAAAAGGAAGGGTCAGCTAGTAAGCCTCTTGAACTTGTTCATACTGATTTATGTGTTCCATCAAGGAAAAAGTCACCTCGTGGAGAAGAATACTTTATATTGTTCATTGATGACTTTTCCAGAATGTTTTGGATAGGTCTTCTAAAGCATAAAGATGAAGCATTTGAAAAGTTCAAAGCCTTCAAAGCCTTGGTTGAAAATGAATCAGATCACAAAATCAAATGCCTCAGATCTAATCGAGGAGGGGAATTTACCTCGGACGAATTCTTTGACTTCTGTGAACAACACAGAATAAAAAGGCAGTTCTCCACCACAAGGACTCCTCAACAAAACGGAGTGGTGGAAAGGATGAATAGAATTGTTCAACAAATGGCTTGTGCTATGCTAGATGAATCTGGAACACCTGCAACCTTCTGGGGTGAAGCTGCAATCGTCACCGTCACGATTCTCAACCAAGCAAATGTTTGGGTAAACAGCGCTCAAACTCCACATGAACTTTGGTATGGTAAAACTCCTACTGTAAAATATTTCAAAGTTTTTGGAAGCAAATGTTACATCAAAAGGACTAATGAAAAACTTGGTAAGTTTGAACCTAGAGCAGATGAAGGTATTCTACTTGCCTACTCTTCCCGAAGTAAAGGATATAAATGTTACAATAAAAGACTTGGGAAAATTATTGAAAGTATTGATGTTGTGGTTGATGAAGCATGCAAAAATCCAAAACAGATAAAAACCGAAGATTATGAAGAAGATGAGGATCATTTTCCCACATCAAATCACACTGATTCTGAAGAAGAAACCAATGAAGCACCAGAAGAAGAGATAACGATAGAAGAAAAGACTCCATCCAGGTATGTTCAGAAAAATCATCTAGAAGCTCAAATTTTAGGAGAAAAAGGAGCAGGTGTGCAGACGAGAAGAACCATTGTTGAAGCTTCAAGCTATCTAGCATTACTATCTTCCACTGAACCTCAAAATTTAAATGAAGCATGCAAAGATGAATGTTGGGTCAAGGCCATGAATGAAGAACTTGATCAAATTGAAAAGAATAATACTCAGGAATTAGTTCCTAGACCTCATGATAAGAATATCATAGGAACTAAATGGATATTCAAAAACAAGTTGAACGAAAATGGAGAAGTTATTAGAAACAAGGCCAGACTTGTTTGTAAAGGATATGCTCAACAAGAAGGTATAGATTTTTAAGAAAATTTTGCACCTGTTGCTAGACTTGAAGCCATCAGAATGTTTCTTGCTCTTTCTAGTTTTCAGAATTCTCAAAGTATACCAAATGGATGTAAAATCTACCTTTCTTAGTGGAGACTTAGAAGAATAAGTCTATATTGAACAACCAGAAGGACTCATTCTTGGAAATGATGAAAACTTGTATGCAAACTCAGAAAAGCTCTCTATGGTCTAAAACAGGCTCCAAGGGCATGGTATTACTGTCTTGACAAATATCTCCATCAACAAGGTTTTTCAAAGGGTCAACAGATAGCAATCTATATAAAGATGGACACTAGTAAATTGCTAATAATTGTTGTATATATTGATGATATCATTTTTGGTAGCAATGAAGAATCCATGAGTCAGAATTTTGCTTCAGTAATGCAGTAAGAATTTGAAATGTCCTTGCTTGGTGAGCTTACCTACTTTCTTGGTCTACAAGTGCAACAAAATACAAATGGTATTTTTCTCTCACAAACCAAATATCTCAAACAGATCCTTAAAAAGTACGAAATGGAAGATTCTAAACCAATATGTACTCCAATGGTAACAGGATGTAGTCTCAGCTCCAATGATGAATCAGCAGCGGTACATCAACTAACTTACAGATCCATGATTGGCAGTCTACTCTATCTAACAAGGACCCGACCGGACATTGTGCATGCAGTGGGAATAGTTGGAAGATTGGAAGCAAATCCAAAGGAATCACATCTTCAAGCAGTCAAAAGAATTTTCAAATATCTTCAAGGAACACAGAACTTTGGCTTATGGTATCCTAGAGATACAGATTTTATACTTCATGCATATACAGATGTAGACTGGGCAGGAAGTGTTGATGATAGGAAAAGCACTAGTGGTGGTGCATTCTATATGGGTTCTAGGTTAGTGTCTTGGTTCAGCAAGAAACAAAGCTCAATTGCATTATCTACAGCTGATGCAGAATATGTGGCTGCTACATCTTGTTGCACACAATTACTTTGGATTATGTAAACCTTGCAAGATATTCAAATCACATGTACTCCACCAATCTCCATTCTATGTGATAATACAAGTGCCATCAGTATTTCAAAGAATCTAGTCATGCACTCCAAGACCAAGCACATACCCATCAAATATCATTTCCTACGTGAACAAGTGCTTGAACAAAAAGTCAAATTGGAGTATGTTCCCTCCAAAGAATAGGTTGTTGATATATTCACTAAACCACTACCTAGAGAGACATTTGAATATCTCAGACAAAAGCTGAGAGTAGTTTCTGCATCATCCCGCTGTTAAATTCTTTTTTTTCATAAAAAAGGTGGTTATACACGAGTTTCATAAAGTGTAGTCACATACATACGCGATTTTCTGTGGACGCAGTCGCATATATGTTGGTTTGAAGAAAATCAGTGGGCCAGGATTAGGAAAAGGGGACTGATATGCTCTTTTTGATGATGGTTAAAATCTGTTGATGATGTGTGGAAATGTGTTTGGTACTCATAAGATGTTATTTAGAAGTGCTTTTGATCCTCACAAATTAACTTGATGTATATTTGGTTGATGATGATGCCTTGATACTTCTTGCTGATATATGCATGATCAAACCTAACATTGAACATATGGAACAGGTTCAGGGGGAGCGTATACTTCAAATAATACATTGTTGGCATTATGGTTAGAAGTCATTGGTGATGATGCTTATGTAGCTAAATGATACATCTTGCTACTAATTGTTGGTTGGTCAAAAGAATGGTATTGCGGGTCACAAGTCTGGTTGTTGTGGACAGATGCTTATGGTGCAGATCATATATGGTGTATGATAGTTGTTAATGACTATCATGGTCTTGTTTAGATTGATGGTCCTTGTTATAAAAGTCATGTATACCATTTGATGTAAAGGTCATGAACAAACCTAATTTTTACCCTCACTATGCATGGGAAGATGATGTAATAATGTCTATTTCAGTCATGTATAAACATTTGGTATATCCCCACTTGGTTTGGTGGATAAGTCAAAAATGGTGTATCCCCACTTGGTTTGAGATTGATGAATGTATGAGTCATTGATGATAGGAAGGTCATACTCACTTAGTTGAGTTGTAGAGTCATGTTATTCTTTTGAGAAATATTTTTGCAGACTTTGCATGTGCTCAAGGGGAGCAAGGATGGTTCAATACATCTTAGCATGTACAAAGGGGGAGTTTGATCAGAGAATTCAACATGTGCTCATGGGGAGCATGGATGATATAGTACATCTCATCATGTACAAAGGGGGAGCTCAATTAGAGATTTCAGCATGTACTCAGGGGGAGTATGGACAGCATAATGTATATCAAAGGGAGAGAATATCCTGGTTTGCCCTTTGCTCTTGATGTCAAAGGGGGAGAGTGACTTGGTGTTGTTGTTGCCATCAAGTCCAAAGGGGGAGATTGTTGGCATTATGATACAGGTGTTGTCCTTGATGGCAACTCACTCAGATGACAGATCATAGTGCAGTAGGTCAATAGCAAAGAATTAATGTTCAGAGAGAGGTATATGCAGGTTCACCTTGACAAAGAAGCGTATACATGCGGGTTAGCGACCAAAAGGTGCGTATAGCATACACACACACTTTCACAAAAGGAAAGGCATGTATATCTTGGAAAACTAAGTTTTAGTCCAAGGTATTTGATCCATGGTATTTTGATCCATGGCATTGGTCCAAAGTATCTAGTCCGAGGTATTGACCCCATGTATTTGGTCCAAGGTATTGGCCCTAAGTGGTTTTGGACCATGGTATTGAGAAAGGCCTAACACTATAAAAGGAGGAGAAGATCATTAGGCCAAGTGTGCAAGTATCGAATATCTGCTATAGTGTGAGATCTAATATGCAAGTTATTGGCTTATGATGTCGTGTTTCATCTGAACCAAGGAAGAACCTTAGCGCTTGATGAAGGATAAGATCTAAGATGTATCAGGATCTTAAGACTTGAAATATGTACGTAGGTTAACTTCAGAAAAGAAGCATATACACACTAGTTCTGCATATCAAAATAGTGTATACATCATAAATTTTATTTTCAGATCTGAACGTTGGCTCGCCTTGAGGAAAGCGCGTATACATGCAGGTTCGACACATGGAAGTAGTGTATACCTTATAAAATATGTTTTAGTTGCTTCTGTTTGCTATTGTAGTGTTCTGGGTTATTGCTTGGGTTCTAGTAACTATATTCTGGTGACAGCATTCTGAATGATCAGATTGATGGAGTGATTGATTGATTTGGTTGTGGTTGGTTCAAAAGGAGATTGGTTGATGCAGATATATTTGATGATTGAATGATGTTGTTTATGGATCCAGTCTAAAAATTTATGAAACACGTCCCTGGAAGAAAAGAGAAGGTTGTAGCCTTCTATAGGCCGGCACCTACGTACTAGTAAACATATCAGCTAGTACAAGAGCTAGGGGGTTGTAGATCCCTTCCAGTAGAAGCTGGATAATGAGAGAAGGTTCTAGCCTTCTACAGGTAGAAGCTTGCGTACTGGTACAAGACTGCACCAGTACAAAAATTGTAAACAAAATTCTCTTATTATTAAAAGAAGACAGAGACGATTGCATCAGGTGGTTTTCACCCACATTGGGTTTCCACCTTATATCTTGGTGTTCATGTGTGTTTTATGTGTGATGATCTCTTCTATTTTTACTACACCTGGTTACTATTTATATATGGTTCTGATGCACTAATGAAAGATCAATATATGATGAATTAACTGAATCATAAGTTTGGTGGATATACACTAGTTTCTTTAAACACAGTTGCGTGTACACACGAGTTCCTTTAACTAAAGTAGTGTATATGAATCTGATTATGGAAATGAAAAATTATTAGTTTGATAATACTGATTTACCCCCCCCTCTCAATATTATTTCCAATAGTTGGCTATCCGATGTTGTAGGAACTGACCTTTATCACACAAGGTAGGGTGCTACCTCCCAGTGTCCTAGGAAGGAAAATGAAACCTAAAGTTATAATATGATCTTCAAGTTTTTCGGTATAGCAGTCATGGTACTCTGGTGTTGCTCCGCTGCCAGCAAGCCTGAATAGTACCTCGATGGAGTCACTACCTAGAAAAACATTTCTCCACTACCAGCGAGCTTGGTCAGGACCCCGGCAGAGTCGTTGCCTCACCTCTTTGCACAGGAAGCCTTTCTCGGTCCTTTAGCCCTTATTATGAATGGATGGATGTTCTCATTGGCACTTATTTATCTGTGTTTATGTGCACTTATTTGATGGTGGCTTAAAGCCTGGGTGGATAAGGGATCCTGACTTATTTGACTTGTAAAGAGGTTGTTTCTAGTTTTTCAGAAACCTTATTGTTTTCCTGAAATATATGTATGCTCAAAGGTTTCTTCAGTTTCCCCTTCATTCCTAGCATCATGGGTGAGCTAGAAAAAATCAATACTTATTGGCCATGTAAGCAGCTAGAACAGCTTGACACGAGTAGGAACGGAGTTTATGTGTACCATTAAGTTCCCCGCTACTGCCAATCTAGCATAATAGATTTTTTCCGTGACTTAAGTTTCAGTCAGCAAACAGTTCCATAGAGCATCCATGAAAGCCAACGTGCAGGGCCATTCTAACCTCTACCTGCCATCTCAAACTTTATTATGAAAGGAAATGAAACAACAAACTATACTGAAAACAAACAATGACTAGCTAGGAAAACAAAACGGAATTGTGGTACAAGATGGGGCTAGAAACCTTGGGCCTGCTAGGTGAAATAGAACTTAAGTTCCTATCCATTCACAGGGAGGGGTTCTACTCGCCCTCCCAGGGTTTGAAACTTGAAGGTGTGTTGGCCAATTTTCTCTTTGATTTGGAAGAGGCCAATCCACAAAGCTTTGAAATTCATGTGTTTTCCCTTGTCTTCATGGACCTGATCCCATTTAAGAGCCAGATCACCCACATTAAACTCGTAGGATCCTGTAGATTTCTTGTAAAACCACCTCTTAATCCAGGCTTGATGAATGGAAAATTTCTCTTTAGTATTTAGTCTCTCCTCTTCCAATCTCACAAGGGCATCGATATGGATTTGAATGGAAAGACACGGGGAGCCTTGCGACTCTTTGGATAGTCTGAGGGCTGGGAGGTATAGGTTGGGTGGCCAGATGGCTTCTTTCCTGTAAACCAAGAAGTAGGGGGATGTGTCAATCAATGGTTTGGGGGTGACCTGGTCGGCCAATAGAGCGTTACTAAGTGCATTATGCCAGTTTCTTTGATGAGAAAATAGGGTTTTATTGAGGATGCAGATGAGGTTTTTATTGGTTGATTCTGCTAGGCCATTCCCCTGAGGGTGGTAGTTGGCTGAATTATTTAACACGATATTGTTTCCTAAAGCAAAATCATACAATGTTAAAGACGAAAAATATGTAGCATTATCAAAGACAAGTGAGATTAGAACACCAAACCTAGCTATGATGTACTGATTAATGAAATATATTACCTCCTCGTCGTTAAACTTCTGCAAAATAATTTCCTCTATCCACCAGGTGAAATAATCAATGGTCGTGAGTATATACCTGTGTTGTTTTGACAAGTTCGACATGATCTCACCTATGACATCCAACCCCCATTGCTGAAAAGGTTCCTCAACTGCTATGGGTTGGAGTGGAGCAGATGATCTCTCTTGCCTACTTGCGTGCTTCTAGCAGATTGGACACTTTCGAGCATAGGCATGCACGTATTTAAACAGTGTGGGCCAATAGAAACCTTCCCGCATGATCTTATGGGCCATGGTGTTGCTCGCATAGTGATCTCCCGCAGGTCCATCATAGATCTTTCAACACTCGTTAAGCCTCATCGTACTCTAAACATCTTCGTAGTATGTCGAGGTGGTGCTTTCTGAAAAGGTTTCCTTGAACCATTTGATATGAGGCAGCCTTAAGCCTGACAACTCTCTTCTATTTGGCGAACATGGTCTCGAGTAGAGATCCCTACACTAGGTATTGCCTTAAATCAAAGTATCATGAAGAGGAGTCATGTAGGCTGAGGAGTTCATTCTGGTACATTTCAATTTCATGTTCCTAGCCTTCTGCCTCTGGAACCAATCGATCGGACTTTGCATTTTGTTGATCAGCTGCCTCGGCGGTTAGTTTATAGAGTCTTTGTCCTTTCACGGTGTGGGAGGGCTTGAACTCCAAATCATACTCTTGGAGGGAGGTCATATAGTTGGATCTCCTCTCACCCATCTCCTGTTGTACGAAGAGGGATCTGACGGTTGGGTGTGGAACCATTATTGTGACGCAGTTTTTTAGGATGTATGGTCTGAAGTGTTTCACCACTTTGTAGACTGTGTATGCCTGCTTATCGATGTCCGAGTAATTTAGCTCTATGCCTTGGAGCCCTGTACTCATGAAGGATATAGGACACTCATCATGATCGCAATCCTTTTGTGTGATGACCGCAACCAATTACTAGTCTCAGGCGAAAGTGTATAAGATAAAGTCCTTCCTGAAATCTGGACTAGAGAGGGAAGGAGCCTCGGCGATCGCTATTTTAATGCGAACAAAAGATTCCTTTTCTTCTCGAGTCCATTTGAATATTGCATCCTTATTTATCATATTCTGTAAAGGTTTGAAAATTTGAGCAAAATCTGAAATAAATTTGTGAAGAAAATTAATGCCGAGGAAAGATTACATACCTTTTTCGATGCTCGACTGAGGGATCTATGCTATAGATTTTACACGATCAGGATCTACAGTGATTCCATTCTTGGAGATGATGTGACCAAGAAAGTTTCCTTTGAAAACCGTGAATATGCTCTTCTTAGGGTCAAGGGAGATTCCATATTTCCAACATCTTTCTAAAATCTACTTTAAATGGTGAAGGTGGTCACCCCTTTTCTTCGAGAAAATGGTGACATCGTCTAGGTAGACCACCACCATCTGACCCATTAGACCTCAAAAGGAGATATCCATTGCTCTCTAGAAGGTTTCCCCAGCGTTTATCAGCCCAAAAGGCATATGGCGAAATGCAAACGTCCCCCACTTTGTTTGAAATGTTGTTTTGATCAGATCAGGTTCAGCTACGAGGACTTGATTGTACCCAGAGAATCTATCTAACAAGGAGAAGACTTTGGATCCCGAGACAGTTTGGAGGATCTATTCCATGGAGGGGATCGGGTAGTTGTCCTTATCTAATGCCTAGTTGAGGTTCCAGAAATCTACGCATAGATGTATATCCCCATATTTATTTTGCACTGGCACCAGATTGGATACCCATGTAGAGTGCCTAACCTAGAAAATGATGTGTGCATCCAACAATTTCTTGAGTTCCTTTTGGATGTTGGGTTCTAACGCGAGATGCACCTTCCTCAATTTTTGCTGAAAATTTTTGGCCCTTTCTTTTATAAGGATGACATGTTGAATAATTCGAGTATCATACGTTTTTAGGTCATCATATGTCCAAGAAAAAATATCGTGGTACCTTTTGAATAGGTTGATGAATTCCTGTCTTTCCTATGGGGTGCATCCCAGCCCTATGTTGACACACTTAGGGTCAGATTTTGTCCCGAGTTTGATCTCCTCATGAAAGAGAGTGGAACTATGATTTTTGGTGTTCAGCGAGCCTCGGAAATGGTTCTGGAGGTCGAACAATTTCTCTAATGTCACCACTCCTTAGGTAAGGGTTTTCCTTTCTTCGAATCCGCTTCTTAATGTAGCGACCTCTCATGTTGCTCTTCGTCAATGGTTGCATCTTTGAATACTTCCAAATTTCTCATGAACTCCAGAATCTGTTGGTCATCACTGAAAACGCACAAGTTAGTTATGTTATCGGGCACTACCGATTTATACATAATTTCAATAGAAAGCCCATCCCAAAGGGGTTTGAATCTAGCTACAGCATTAGCTAAAGTGTCAATAGCGGCATTATTAAATTTAGGAACGGAAATGATATTGAAATATTTAAACGAATTTATCAGGTGCCATACCTCTTGCTAGTAATTCTTGAGGTGCAGGGAAGAACAATGAATTGTATTGTGTACCTATCTCGTAATAATTTTAGAATCCTTGATTACCCTGAAACATTCTGCTTTTAGGTTGATGGCCTTTTTAAGGGCGAGAACCAATGCCTCATATTCTGCAGTGTTGTTGGTGCGTTGGAACTCTAACCTGCAAGAGATCAAGAATCTATTCCCCTTGGGGTCTAGCAGGATGCACCCTGCTCTAACTCTGTCATGATTCTTAGATCCATCATAATACAACGTCCATGTTTCGGTACTGAGGGATGGTAAACCCGGTGTATGAAAATTTAAATCACAAACTTTGCTATCAAGGATTAGGGTTTGCATCGGAATTTCAACCTAGGTATCCAAGGGAACGGTTGATGCCTGAGATTGATAGCACGCGAATAGGGACTCTAGGAGGCATACCTGCAGCTCTTGTTGGGCGTAGCTTATCGGCTCGTTAGAGCCCTCAAGGCCGGTTATGGTGTGCTTCATGCAGGGCTCACTATTGACCCTGATCTAGTTATTCCTTCCCTTGTAAGGTAGCCATAAGTGGAATCAGTTTGTGGCGAAGTAGCCCTAAAGCTTACAGGACCAATCTCTGCTAAGAAGAAGACTGTAGGCTTCTAGAATGTCAACAACAATTATGTCAATGCACTAGTGAACTCGAGAATTAGAAGATGACTAAATAATAACATTATTTAATTCTCCCACGGCGGGAACTTGAGACTTGTCGAGTTGGATGATTTTGGCATCAATTTTCTCTGGTTGGATGTTTAGCTTCTTGCATACTGACCAGAGCATGATGTTGGTTGATGCACCAAAATCTATGAGATAGTTATGAACATTAAAATTGAACATCTCAAAGGTTAAGAGGAAAGGAGAGGTTGAGCCTCTTGAGTTTGTGTTTGCAGCATTCATTATGGCTTGAAGGTCAATCACAGTTGGGGATCGGCCTATGGAGTTCCCCCTGCTCAATGCAAAGGATTTTGAAGGGGTAGGAGAGATGGTGAAGGTTTTGGCAATCAACTCACACTGACTAGTCAACTTGCATAACTCGTACAACGAGATATTAGCACACATCTTCTTCAAATCTTAGATGATATTGTAATCAATTTCTAAGGACGAAGGCTCTTGTGCTAAGAACTACACTGCCAAGGTAATTTTAGCCGTCACCCCTTTGGTCAAACTTCTGGGTGTGAATGTTTCTCCTCTTGTACTGATTGGTGACTCTTTAGAGCTTAAATCATTTGTCTCTCTAGGTGAGGATGTGGATGGCTGGCTAGTATTGGTGGGGAGAAGAATCCTTCGTAACAATGCCCTTTTCTTATCTTCCAGCATAACATCCAACACAAGACCTTCACTCCTGAGGTTGTAACTTTTTGGGGGCTTGGGGGGAGTGTCTCCAATGATGGTGTCTTGTATAGTCAACACCTCTCCTCCATGAATGACTTCAAAGATTAACACAGCAGATGGAGCATCATCGTTGGGAGAGGAGTCGTCCTCTTCAGGATCATTAGTTTCTTCTTTACCCTCTCCTGCAGCTTGATCTTCTAACAGCTGGGTGACTACAGTTGTCACATTATAGAGCCACTACAAATAGGTCTTCTCAGAGTGAGAGGCCTGATGGAAAGTGCAGAAGTTATCCTTTCCTAGCTCCTCCACATTGAAGTTCGAGCTGGATGCCTGTGACACTTTAGGGGGGAGATTGTTAATTTTCCGGAAAAAGGGTTTAGCGGGTTTTTCTCCTCCTGAAGCATCACTAGTTCTTCTCTTTAATTCAGACACTTCGTTCTTCAATTGTTTTAGGGATTTGGCCAGTCCCTTGAAATCGAAGGAATCTTTGTCTTTGTCTGTAGTTTTACTTGATGAGGCTTGATTCTTCTTCCCAAAGGGTTTTTCATCCTCTTGGGATCATGCTCTAAGGCACTAATAGAAAGGAGGTCATTTTCAACTTCGAGCACAGTAACGAAGTTCTCTAAAAGGGTGGGTTTTGCTTCACATTTAACGAACATGACAATATCTTGTGGTAAGGCCCTAGTGTAATAATCAATCGTGATGGAATTATCAATGGCTACATCCATAGGGAACTTATTCAAAATGGTGGTGAATAATTGATTGAAATCTTTCACCTTCTCTTTCTTATGGCACTTCAGCATGTTGAGCTCGGTGAGGAGCATAGAGGATGTCTTGTATTCCTAAAATTTGTCACAAAAGGTTTTTCAGAACTCATCCCAAGTTCGGATGTAGGTGACAGGAAGCGACCAATACCAAGTGGTTTCTTTATTCTCAAGGGTGTGCAGGAATAAACGACAAGCCACATCTTTATACTAGACCTTCATCATTTGCAATGCTAGGTAGAAATTTCTAATATGGTCGTCAACTAAGGTCCCCTTCTCAGTGTCGAACTTCAGGAGGTGTTTCTCAGAATGGCAGGGCATGTCATGGAGTTGGCCTCTAAGATTTAATGGGGATTGAGCCATCCAAGCCAACGGTTTTGGTGGTGATTTCCTCTCATGTGGAAAAGGAGATGGTGGTCATTACCTTCTGATTCACTATCCATGCCTGATCCTCTGCAGGTGTGAGGGGGTCACCTACCTTCCCCTCGAGGCACTCTGAAGTGTCCTAAATCTCTAGTGTTTCTCACATTCCTAGTATTTCTCAAGTTTCTCATGATACACTGATTGTTGTAGAAGTTTATACAATCTCTAAGGTAATCCCCAGTTCCCTACCCCATGATCCCTTGAGTACTCCCTGTGAGAGGTTGATTGTTAACTCGGGTCTCTTCAATGAGGCATCGATCATTTCCTTGTGTCTCCCCCTATTGTGATCAGTTGTTTTTTCCCGTGAAGGTATTCCTAGGGTCACCCCCCTCATCTTCGGGATGACTTTCCAACCCTTCGATAGATATCCTCTCCATAGCATCTGCATATTCATCCAGCGCTAAGCCAATTAACTGCGATATGGAGTTAACGAGGATGCATTAACGTGTGTGATGAGGCATCGATGTGTGTGGATTAGATAGGGAGTTAGTTGCGGGAATGTATTTATGCTTCCCACTCGGAGAATACACGTATATTACACAAACTAAATACAATGCCCTCATACAAAGAGAGGGGTTTCCTTCAAGGGTAAAAAACCCTAAACTAAACATAAGTTCTACTGTTAGATCATCCGCCTAATGAACGGCCCAGGTTGACTAGAAATTACTATACTTTTACAAGGAAATTTTACATATGTTTTTAGCTTCAGGTGCGCTGCCCCTAAACCCCCGCACCCCCCCACGTGGAGGGATGTACAAACTTCCTGGGGTATACATTCGGCTGAATCAAAGACCTCTAAATAATCATGCTTCAAACTCAACAATCTCCCACTTGGAGAATTATTGTAGCAACTCCACCGCTGCTTCATTTGCTGGACAATGAATCCTCTTTGGACCTGGTTGTTTCTCATCTTCATTGTCATCCTTGAAGACCAATTGAAACTGAGAATATTCTCAGTTTCTCCCTGGTTACAACTTTTGTTAGCATATCTACAAGATTCTGGCTAGTGTGTATCTTTTCCGGCTTCAACTCTCCATCTTCCAACACTAATCGTATGAAATGGTACTTGAGCTGTATGTGTTTAGTCTTGGAGTGAAATGTTGAGTTCTTTGCAAGATGAATGGCACTTTGGCTATCAATGTATAACATGCCCATATCATGCTCCTTACCCAATTCACCCATAAACCTTTGTAACCAAATCATTTCTTTACTAGCCTCTGTAGCAGCAACATACTCTGCTTCTGTTGTTGAAAGTACAACAACACTTTGGATTTTTGAAACCCAACTGACAGTTGTACCACCTACAGTAAATTCATATCCTATAGTGCTCCTTTTGTTATCTCTGTCCCCTGCCATATCTACATCAACATATCCCTGTAGAGAAATGTTTTAACCACCAAAGCATAATGCTTGATTTGTGGTACCTTTCAAATATCTGAGAATCCATGTCATTGCCATCCAATGTTCCTTTCCTGGATTGTTCATGTACCTGCTTACAACTCCCACTGCATGTGCAATATCAGGCCTTGTGCAGACCATTGCATACATTGAGCTTCCAACTTTTGATGCATATGGAACTTTAGACACATAATCCATGTCTTCTTGGGTCTTTGGGCACATTTCCTTACTAAGTTTGAAATGGCTAGCAAAAGGTGTACTAACTGGTTTGCATTGTGCATATTAAATCTCTTCAACACCTTTTGTATGTACTCATTCTGACACAATGTTTATTTGCGATTTTTCCTGTCTCTAGTGATTCTCATACCAAGGATTTGTTTTGCAGCTCCCAAATCCTTCATTGCAAATGAATTTGCAAATTTTCTTTTGAGCACATTTATTTCCTACATGTTAGACCCTGCAACAAGCATGTCATCTACATACAATAACAATATAATATAGTTGCCATCATTTTGCTTTTTCAGATAAACACAATGATCAGAGTGACACTAGTATAACCTTGTTCAGACATAAACTTGTCAAATTTTAGATACCATTGCCTTGGAGCCTGTTTTAAGCCAGACAAGCTCTTCTTCAACCTGCACACTAGCTTCTCCTTCCCTTTCACCTCATATCCTTGTGGTTGCTGCATCTATATCTCTTCCTCCAAATCCCCATGGAGAAAGGTTTTCTTTACATCTAACTTCTCAAGATGCAAATTTTCAACTACTACTAGACTTAAAATAGTTCTGATTGAAGTCATTTTAACAACAGGAGAAAATATTTCATCAAAATCAATACATTTCTTCTGTGCAAACCCCTTCACCATAAGTCTAGCTTTGTACCTCTGTTTTCCTCCATATTCTTCCTTCAGCCCGCAAACCCATTTATTCTTCAATGTAGCTTTTCCTGTAGGCAACCTAACTAATTCCCATGTTTGGTTATGCATTAAGGAGTCCATCTCTTCTTCCATGGCTACCTCCCACTTCTTCCTGCTTTCAACCTGCATTGCTTCTTCATAACATTCGGGTTCACCAGAATCAGTCAACAATAAATAATATAATCAAGGAGAGTATTGTTCAGGGGGTCTACTTATCGTGGTATATCTTCTAACACCACTTTCAGGTGTTTGGGGTGCCTGTTGCTGTTGTTGTGGTTGTTGACTCTTATTATTTTTAGGCACCTTTACTTTTTCAATGATTTCATCAAGAATTGCGTATTCCTTGTTTTCTTTTTCTTGTTTCTTTTCCTGCAACTGATTCTTATACAAGACCTTTTCATTGAATATTACATCTATGCTCCTAATGATTTTGTGATTTTCATAATCATATAAGCGATAACCAAATTCATTAACACCATATCCAATAAAGGTACATTTCTTTGACTTTGCCTCAAGCTTTGTTCTATTTTCTTTATCAATATGGACAAAGGCCTCACAACCAAAAGGCTTTAAAAAAGAGTGGTTTACCTTTTTACCTGTCCATGCTTCCTCTAGAACACCACCATGCAAGAAACTTGAAGGCCCTCTATTTATTAGATAAACAGCAGTATCTACAGCATCTGCCCAAAAATGTAAAGGAAATCTTGCATGCAATCTCATGCACCTTGCACGCTCCATGATTGTTTTGTTCATCCTTTCTGACACACCATTTTCTTGTGGTGTTCTTGGAATTGTCTTCTCTATACGAATTCCATGCTCTGAACAGTACCTATCAAACTCTTTACTGCAATATTCACCTCCATTGTCTGATCTAAGACACTAAATTTCTTTCTTGTCTCAATCTCAACCAAATCTTTCCATTTCTTGAAAGTATCAAATACATTAGATTTATTCTTAATACAATAAATCCAAGTTTTTCTAGTTGCATCATCAATAAAAGTAACATAATAACGAAAGCCACTGAGAGATGATACTTGAGCAGGTCCCCATACATCTGTATGCACAAGCTCTAATTTTTCACTGTTCTTTTCTTTCCCAACTCTGAGAAGTCTGACTCTCTTCTGTTTTCCATAAATGCAATTCTCACAAAAGTCCAAATCAACATTCTTCAAACCCGGCAACAAATTCCTTGAGTGAAAAATCTTCATCCCCTTTTCACTCATGTGTCTGAGCCTATGATGCCATAATGTTACATCTACTCCTTTGGAAGTTAAAGCATTAACAGAGTTAGAAATACCATTGCATAAATACAATGCACCAACCTTTTCACCTTTTGCTATTATTAGGGCTCCTTTGGTGACTTTCCAAGCATTAACTGTGAAAGTTGTCACACAACCTTCACCACCTAACTGCCTTGTGGAAATAAGATTTTTCTTTAGATCAGGAACATGCCTTACCTCCTTTAGTAGCCATTGGTTTCCATTCTGCTATTTTACAAGAACCTTACCCATTCCAACAATTTTACAGAGTTTATCATCACCCAAATGAATTTTTCCAAAATCTCCTTGAACATAGTCATGAAAGTATTTCTTATCAGGTGTGGCATGGAATGACGCCCCTAAATATACCACCCAGGAATCGATAATATTTTCGAAAGAAAGAATCAAAGCATCTTGTAACACCTCACCTGTCACATTTGCTTCATGATTGTTTTCTTGTTGTGTATCTCCTTCTTTTCCCTTCCAAGATCTACAGTATTTCTTTGGGTGTCCTTTCTTTCTGGATTTCCAGTACACTATCCCCAATCTGGACTTGGATCTTCCTTTCCTTGATTTACTGTGATATCCTGAGCTCTTTCCTCTTTCCATTTTTCTTCCCCTTGACTTTGCACTCAAAGCATTATCCGATGTCTCAGTAGAGCTTTTCCATCTCATTTCCTCGCTAAGGATAGCACCAACAACATCATCAAACTTTAAAGTACTAGATCCAGAAACAGAGTTACTAATGGCCATTACTAAACCATTCCAATTTTCTAGTAATGAGCACAAGAATAACAAAGCTCTAACTTCATCATCAAAATTTACCCCTACAGAACATAACTGACTTGTAATAGTATTAAAATCATTTAAATGGTCTGCAATAGATCCACCTTCCGACATCTTCATATTAAAGAACTGTTTCATAAGAAATACCTTGTTTGACGCTGAGGGTTTTTCATATAGTTTCTCCAACACCTTAATCAAACCCTCTGTCGTTGTTTCCTTCGAAATGTTGAAGGCGACTGACATTGTGAGGCACAACCATACTTTTCTGAGTGCCTTTCTATCAAGAAGGTTACATTCTTCATCTGTCATACCCGTCGGCATCTTTGTTTTTCCGCCTAATGGTAGGTATAGATCTTTCTAATACAAACAATATTCCATTTGCATCTTCCATAGAAAGAAGTTTTGGCCATTAAATTTCTCAACCCTAAACTTACCATGTTCTACCATTGCTCCCACTCGAATGAGGAACCCTTCTTTCCTACAAGTTTATCAGCCAAATAGACCTTCAGCTCTGATACCAGTTGTTAGAAAATTATATATTACAAAGCAATGGAACACATAAAATATTGCAGAAATATAAGCACAAAAAACGCATAAAACAAGAGAGGCACAGATATACGTGGTTCACCCAGTTTGGGCTACGTCCACCCCAAACAACCAGTCCTTCCTTTCTATTATTCAGCAAAATGAAGAGACACAACCTACAGCAGATCCACTGTAATATCCTCTGTTTTCTCTCACAGTCTCACCTCTCTACTTCCCGCTCGGAGAATACACATATATTACATAGACTCAATACAATTCCCTCATACAAAGAGAGGGGTTGCCTTCTGGGGCAAAAAACCCTAAACTAAACATAATTTCTACCGTCAGATCATCCGCCTAATGAACGGCCCAGATTGACTAGAAATTACTATACTTTTACAAGGAAATTTTACATCTATTTTTAGCTTCGGGGGCGCTACCCCGGAACCCCTGCACCCCCCCACGTGGAGGGGTGTACAAACTTCCTGGGGTATACATCTAGCTGAAACAAAGACCTCTAAAAAATCATGCTCCATACTCAACAATCTCCCACTTTGAGAATGATTGTAGCAACTCTACCGCTGCTTCATTTGCAGGACAATGACTCCTCTTTGGACCTGGTTGTTTCTCATCTTCATCGTCATCCTTGAAGACCAATTGAAACTAAGCATATTCTCAGTTTCTCCCTGGTTACAGCTTTTGTTAGCATATCTGTAGGATTCTGGCTAGTGTGTAGCTTTTCCAGCTTCAACTCTCCATCTTCCAACACTGATCGTATGAAATGGTACTTGAGCTGTATGTGTTTAGTCTTGGAGTGAAATGTTGAGTTCTTTGCAAGATGAATGGAACTTTGGCTATCACTGTATAACGTGCCCATATCATGCTCCTTACCCAATTCACCCATAAACCTTTGTAACCAAATCATTTCTTTACTAGCCTCTATAGCAGCAACATACTCTACGTTTGTTGTTGAAAGTGTGACAACACATTGGATTTTTGAAACCCAATTGATAGTTGTACCACCTACAGTAAATACATATCCTGTAGTGCTCCTTTTGTTATGTCTGTCACCTGACATATCTGCATCAACATATCCCTGTAGAGAAATGTTTGAACCACCAAAGCATAATGCTTGATTTGTGGTACCTTTCAAATATCTGAGAATCCATTTCATTGCCATCCAATGTTCCTGGATTGTTCATGTACCTGCTTACAACTCCCACTGCATGTGCAATATCAGGCCTTGTGCAAACCATTGCATACATTAAGCTTCCAACTGCTGATGCATATGGAACTTTAGACATATAATCCATGTCTTCTTGGGTCTTTGGGCACATTTCCTTACTAAGTTTGAAATGGCTAGCAAAAGGTGTACTAACTGGTTTTGCATTGTGCATGTTAAATCTTTTCAACACCTTTTGTATGTACTCATTCTGAGGCAATGTTAATTTGCGATTTTTCCTGTCTCTGGTTATTCTCATACCAAGGATTTGTTTTGCAGCTCCCAAATCTTTCATTGCAAATGAATTTTCCAATTTTCTTTTGAGCACATTTATTTCCTGCATGTTAGACCTGCAACAAGCATGTCATCTACATACAATAACAATATAATATAGCTACCATCATTTTGCTTTTTTTAGATAAACACAATGATCAGAGTGACATCTAGTATAATCTTGTTCAGACATAAACTTGTCAAATTTTAGATACCACTGCCTTGGAGCCTGTTTTAAGCCATACAAGCTCTTCTTCAACCTGCACACTAGTTTCTCCTTCCCTTTTACCTCATATCCTTGTGGCTGCTGCATATATGTCTCTTCCTCCAAATCCCCATGGAGAAAGGCTGTCTTTACATCTAACTGCTCAAGATGCAAATCTTCAGCTGCTACAAGACTCAAAATAGTTCTGATTGAAGTCATTTTAACAACAGGAGAAAATATTTCATCAAAATCAATACCTTTCTTCTGTGCAAACCCCTTCACCACAAGTCTAGCTTTGTACCCCTATTTTCCTCCATCTTCTTCCTTCAGCCTGTAACCTATTTATTCTTCAATGTAGCTTTTCCTGTAGACAACTTGATTAAGTCCCAAGTCTGATTATGCATTAAGGAGTCCATCTCTTCTTCCATGGCTACCTCCCACTTCTTCCTGCTTTCAACCTGCATTGCTTCTTCATAACATTCGGGTTCACCAGAACCAGTCAATAATAAATAATATAATGAAGGAGAGATCATTCAGGGGGTCTACTTATCGTGGTAGATATTCTAACACCAATTTCAGGTGTTTGGGGTGCCTGTTGATGTTGTGGTGGTTGTTGTTGTTGTAGTTGTTGATTATTATTATTTTCAAGCACCTTTACTTTTTCAGTGATTTCATCAAGAACTGCATATTCCTTGTTTTCCTTTTCCTGTTTCTTTTCCTGCAACTGATTCTTATACAAGACCTTTTCATTGAATATTACATCTATGCTCCCAATGATTTTGTGATTTTCGTAATCATATAAGCGATAACCAAAATCATTAACACCATATCTAATAAAGGTACATTTCTTTGACTTTGCCTCAAGCTTTGTTCCATTTTCTTTATCAATATGGACAAAGGCCTCACAACCAAAAGATTTTAAAAAGGAGTAGTTTACCTTGTTACCTGTCCATGCTTCCTCTAGAACACCACCATCCAAGGAACTTGAAGGCCCTTTTTTTATTAGATAAATAGCAGTATCTACAGCATCTGCCCAAAAATGTAAAGGCAATCCTGCATGCAATCTCATGCACCTTGCACGCTCCATGATTGTTTTTTTCATCCTTTCTGACACACAATTTTCTTATGGGGTTCTTGGAACTATCTTCTCTCTGTGAATTCCATGCTCTGAACAATACCTATCAAACTCTTTGCTGCAATATTCACCTCCATTGTCTGATCTAAGACACTTCAATTTCTTTCCTGTCTCAATCTCAACCAAATCTTTCCATTTCTTGAAAGTATCAAATACATCAAATTTATTCTTAATACAATAAATCCAAGTTTTTCTAGTTTCATCATCAATAAAAGTAACATAATAACGAAAGCCACTGAGAGATGATACCTAAGCAGGTCCCCATACATCTGTATGCACAAGCTCTAATTTTTCTCTCTTCTTTGCTTTCCCAACTCTGAGAAATCTGACTCTCTTCTATTTTCCATAAATGCAATTTTCACAGAAGTCCAAATCAACATTCTTCAAACCCGACAACGAATTCCTTGAGTGAATAATCTTCATCCCCTTTTCACTCATATGTTCGATCCTATGATGCCATAATGTTGCATCTGCTCCTTTGGAAGCTAAAGCATTAATAGAGTTAGAAATACCATTGCATAAATTCAATGTACCAACATTTTCGCCTTTTGCTATTACCAGGGATCCTTTGGTTACCTTCCAAAATTTATCTGTGAAAGTTTTCACACAACCTTCACCGCCTAACTACCCTATGGAAATCAGATCTTTCTTTAGATCTGGAACATGCCTTACCTCCTTTAGTATCCATTGGTTTCCATTCTGCTGTTTTACAAGAACCTTACCCATTCCAACAATTTTACGGGGTTTATCATCACCCAAACGTACTTGTCCAAAATCTCCTTGAACATAGTCATGAAAGTATTTCTTATCAGGTATGGCATGGAATGACCCCCCCAAATCTACTACCCAGGAATCAGTAATATTTTTGAAAGAAAGAATCAAAGCATCTTGTAACACCTCACTTGTCACATTTGCTTCATGATTGTTCTCTTGTTGTGCATCTCCTTCTTTTCCCTTCTGAGATCTACAGTCTTTCTTTAGGTGTCCTTTCTTTCTGCATTTGTAGCACACTATCCCTGATTGACTTGGATCTGCCTTTCCTTGATTTACTGCGATATCTTGAGCTCTTTCCTCTTTCCATTTTTCTTCCCTTAGACTCTGCACTCAAAGCATTACCCGATGTCTCACCAAAGCTTTTTCGTCGCATTTCCTCACTAAGGATAGCACTGACAACATCATCAAACTTCAAAGTACTAGATCCAGAAACAGAGTTACTAATGGCCATTACTAAACCATTCCAACTTTCTGGTAATGAGCACAAGAATAACAGAGCTCTAAATTCATCATCAAAGTTTACCCCTACAGAACATAACTGACTTGTAATAGTATTAAAAATCATTTAAATGGTCTGCAACAGATCCACCTTCTGACATCTTCATATTAAATAATCGTTTCATAAGAAATACCTTGTTTGAGGCCGAGGGTTTTTCATAGAGTTTCTCCAACGCCTTAATCAAACCCTATGTCGTTGTTTCCTTCGAAATGTTGAAGGAAACTGACACTGCAAAGCACAACCATACTGTTCCGAGTGCCTTTCTATCGAGAAGGTTCCATTCTTCATCTGTCATACCCATCAGCATCTTTGTTTTTCCGCCCAATGGTAGGTATATATCTTTCTAATACATATAATCTTCCATCTGCATCTTCCACAACAAGAAGTTTTGGTCGTTAAATTTCTCGACCCTAAACTTACCATCTTCTGCCTTTGCTCCCACTCGAACGAGGAACCCTTCTTGCCTACGAGTCTATCAGCCAAATAGACCTTCGACTCTAATACCAGTTGTTAGAAAATTATATATTACGGAGCAATGGAAAACATTAAATATTGCAGAAATATAAGCATAGAAAACACATAAAACAAGAGAGACACAGATATATGTGGTTCACCCAGTTTGGGCTACATCCACCCCGAATAGCCAATCCTTCCTTTCTATTATCCAGCAAAATGAAGAGACACAACCTACAACAGATCCGCTGTAATGGCAGTATGTAGGCCTGACTGCCATTCAGTTGTTTTGAGATTGCTTCGAACGAAGGTGGAATATGAACTCATTTGAAAGCATGGACCTCAATAAATACAAGGAAATAACTAACAAATATCTTATGATTTATAAACCATGAATAACCAGACTATAAACAACATAAACCTTATGTAAAGTTACTATTATTAGGCTTCAAATAAGACTCATGTCTGCCAAGATAAAGTTCTTAACAATTATAAATTAATTCACAATGATCAAACATCTATGAGCATAAATAAACATGCATTCAAAATAGATTATACCAATACCAACGAAATAGTTCACGGGCACAAGCATAGAGTTAGCTAATCAAATACCATTCATATGAAGCAACACAAATTTTGTAGTATGAGACAACATGTGAAGATATTGCACATCAAAGAGCTTTCAGGAACATCTGATCCATTAAGCGAAGAAAATACTCATGGCATTATGACATAAAAGATCTAAAGAATCCAATTGTGGAAATGTACAACCACACCTTGCATTAATTAGAAGCACATAAATTCTCTTAAGCAATGTATATATATATATATATATATATAGATATATCTCCAAAAAATTCCTCAACAAAAGGTCCCTACAAATGAGGCATGAGGGTGTATTTATAGGGTGACGGTGACTCTTGGCCTACCCTTGACCCTTGAACTTCATCATGACTCTTCATCTACCTGATGACTTTTGGTATTCCACATGACCTTTCGTATTCAAAAATTTTCTATGCTACCGAAGTAGATGCATCACAAAAAATAAGCTATCAACCTAATTCACTAATTTAACAATGGCAAGTTATGGAATGTCAAGACCAAGATGTTCTATCAAATAGGTGCACCATAGGTTGTACTCTGCTGCGATGGGAGTTATTTGCGACTGATCTTCATCATGTCAGTGCATGCACTCAAGTGCATCTGGGATGAGGGTGATCCATTTGGCATGCACCTACTTGTTCAAGGTTACCAGTTTGGTGTAGATCCTCACTGGTTCTACCACATAATGTGTGATATTTTCTTTGGTGATTGGCATGCCCTTTGTACGAGATGCTTGTTTATATGTCTCTATGAATGCTTGTACTTCCTTGGAGATCTCATCCTGCTTCCTTACCTGCCTAACTTCTCCTATAGAGGGGACCCCATGAAGTTGGATCAGAGATTCTAATCCGTTGAAAAGATGCTTGTGGGATGCTAATACCCTATCCACATCTTTGGTAAATTTGTCCTTAGATTGAATTTTGATGCAGAGTTGAACCTTGGTATTCTGCATGGTGATCAAATCCTTCTTAGGGACCACCGCTGGTGCTCCTGGGTATTTGATGGATGATTCGTGTATCTCATCTAAAGAAGTCATAGCCTCCTTAATCATCATGACTCTTTCTTTTATGTGGGCTTGGATTGTCACAATTGGGGCCAATGTGTGATGCAGTTTGGACATCTCTTCGTAGACTACTGCCATGGCCTCCCCAAGGGTCTCCGTTTCTGCTTCGATTGTTGCCTGGAATTCTACTACGCTTGTGTGAACTAAATGGAGTGTCACGTTCTCTTCCTCTACCTTCCTTCTCTCCTACTCCACTATGGTGGCCCTTAGTCTGGATACGTAAAGCTTGTTCTGAAGTTCTGCAATCTGCTTGCTCATGTGGGCCACATTGTGTTCGGTGGCAGCAATGAAAGTTGTTCCAGCCGAGGTGATCATTTGAAGGTTTGCTATAATGTTGGGCACAATATCCTTGGTTGTGGTTACTGATAAAGGCTCAGTTGGATTCCTGGCACAATATTTTTTCCTTTCTTGCATGATCTTGAGGTTTACTTCGTCAAAAGTGAGCCTTGTGAGATCTAGGACCTCCTCATCCTGTCCCTCCGAGATACCCAATTCTTGCAAGCGGAGTTGTCTGCCAGTGAGGGGAGTAGTAGGAGGCACATCTAATGAGGGGAGTTAACCTTTCCCTGTACTCAGCTCAATTATTTTGCTAGTTTCTCTTTGTTCAGTTTCCCCAACTTCCTTTTCCTTGTTCCTCCTTAGTTCTTCTTCTTGTTGCCTTTTCTCTTGATCTGCAAGTGCTTGTTGCCTCTCTATCTCGTCTTCCATATTTTTCATCTCTTGCTCTAATATCTTGTTTTCCTGTTGTCTTCTCTTCTCTGCTTCTTCCTATGCCTTTGTAGCTTCTTCCTATTTTCTCTTCTCTTCTTCTTCTTGTGCCCTTCTATATTCTTCATGCTTTCTCTTCTCTGCTTCTTCTTGTACCCTTCTATCTTCCTCCTATTTTATCTTCTCTACCTCTTCCTGCACCTTCTTTCTTCCTGTTTCTTTTCTTGCAATTGTTTCTCCTTTTCTCGCTCTTCCTGTCATCTCCTTTTCTCGCTCTGGCCTTGGTTGTTGGAATCTTGAGATTGTTTGATCTCTAGCTCCCTTTGCCTCTTAAGCTCTTTTGTTTTCCTTTCCAAGGTGGTGTTCCTTTGTTCCAGCGTAGCATTAGTGTCCTCCTCTTCATGGTTTCTCAAGACGTCTTCGACCTCTTTTCCTTTTCTCTTCTAAGATTCCCTGGTGCATTTTGGCACCTCATGCTGCTTTTTCTTTAAGGTGGAATCTCTTTCTTTGAGGTTCACATCTTGCTAGGAATCATCGAGGAGCTCATCTTGTTTGGTCTGCTGCTTGCTTGGGCTAAGTTCCCTTGTAGCATTATACCAACTTTTTATCCCATCTTCATGATCATGTTTGGTCTGAGAATATGACCAACTAAACTTTGCATTTTTGCAGTGGGCGACCACAACTTTCTCGGGATCATATGTCTAATAGTTGAGGGTCACAAAATGGTTTCCCTTCAATGCATCGGCTTCTGCCTCTACCTCTTTGAAATTTTCCACCACATATACTCTGATGGTGAGAGAGAAAGCAGGTCATGGTTTCTTTTTACCTTTGTTCAATATCCTTGAAAAACCCTGTGTCATTTGGTAGCAGACCTCTTGCAGGAGCGTCTTGTCCGTGACGAACCTGGGTAGGGCATGGGGGGCCTTATGGGTATCGAACACTCTGATGAATGTTCCTTCTTGAATGAGAAACCAGTGTGCTACCTTGACCACATTCTTCATAACCCTCTTTGACATGCATGGTGGTTCTTCCCCAAATAGTAGCTAGTACAATGAGATGATCAAAGATTCAAAGATTACATCTATCATACCTTTGTAAGTTGTGTCCCAGAAAACCTTGTAATGGCAATGCACGGGGTCAGCTGTCGTTGAGTCCCAAATGCAACTCTAGTGCTCGAAGTAGCATCTCAAGCAGACGGTGTCGATGAGGTATGAAGACATATAGAATGTCGAAGGTTGTCCCGGCTATGGGAGCTTGGCCACAGCTATGTTTGTTCTCAAGGATAATGGGAGGATGGTTTCCCAGTTAAAAATAGTTCATCGGGGGGAAATTGTGTACATGAGTGGGACCCAGGTGCTGTAAAAAGCATTGCATTCCTCCTTTCCATATAAGCAGCACATCATCACAGCAATTAACTGATATACCTTTCACAATCCCTCTATCTTGTATGCCTAATTCGTTCTGACCCAGAAATTTGACAAGTCTTGCCACCATCCCCTTAGGATGTCTTTTACTAGGGTCACAAACTTAGAGAGCCACCTGGTATTGAAAACCTCTTGTCTCTCTGGCAGTCTGTAGTAGGTGTGGATGTATGCAGGGGAGATCGCAGCTATAGGTGCTCCAGCATGATCCTTGATCGTCCATCAATCTATTTTTTGTATTTTGCAAGATCCATTCAATAGTTTTTGCGCATGGGAAGATCGAGGGGTGTGCCTCTACCTTGTGTAACTTTGAACTTTTAACATTTATGTATACTGGAAAGTCCTCCTAGGTTTCTGGAATTTTTTACTTCGAAAAATCCTCATAAATGTTGTACCAGGAGAGCTCTGTGGTCTTACTGATGTTGCAAGTTGTGTCCCCGAAGATGGGTGGCTCCTCATCTTGGTCGGCCTCCCATGACCCGCTTCTCGAGCATCTGTGAGCAACCTTAGTGGTTGGGAGATCCATTTTGTCTTCGAAGGAAGAGATGGATATGCACTCAAGGTCCACACCACCTGGAATGTTGAAAATACAATCCCAGGATGAGAGAGACAGCATGAAAATCAAGCAAAACTGCAAAATAAAAGGAGTTTCAGTAGGTGATAGGCCAGTCGCAAGGGAGGTAGGTAGCATGTTCGCAAAGAAAAAAAAGTGATTAAGCGACTTATTGTATAGGTCGCAGGTTGATACGGGGGTCACAAGGTCACAGGTCAGGTTGATGGAGGTCACAAGGTCGCAAGTCGCAGGGTCGCAAGGTCGCGTCGAGGCGAAGTCGTAGATCGCTAAGTCGCGAAAAAGGAGGTATCACGATCTTAAGCCACAGGACTTAGGTTTTAAGAGGACCAAGGAAAAACATTTGTGGCTTTAGGAGGTAGGATTCTCCCAGGTAAGAAAGTTAACGCTTACTGGTGAAAACCAGGAAGGCTAGGGCCGAAGAATGGCCAAGGTTTGGGTCCAGGAAGAGTGGAAGTGGCCAGGGCAACTGAATTTAGGAATTGAGATGGAAAATCCAAGAAACATGGACTAAAACCCCCTAGGAATGGGATGCAAAAGATCTCGGATGCAGAAAGAGACACCTGGGAGAAAATCATGATTACTAGGAAGGCGAAAGGTTACTTACCCAGAGCAAACCGCACACGCCCAAGTCGCAAACCTTCCTCGTCTTTCATGCGACTAAAGGAGTTATTATAATAAGACTGGGTGACCTTCACTTTTATAACTTTGGTCACATGTGCGAGGTCACATGGGTCTAACACGTGACCTTGCGACCAGGTAGTCGCAAGGTCGCAAGGGTCACATGGTCCAATTCATGGGTGAGTGACGTCTATGTGACCTTGCGACCAACCAATCGCGAGGTCGCAAGGGTCGCATGGTCACATTGATTTCCAAGGGAGACAGATGTGGCCATGCAACCTATGCGATGAATGGGTCACATGGGTTGCATCAGTCACAAAGGTCGCAAGGTTTAGACTTAGTCCCACTCTAAAACCGTGACTAGCCGACTTTAGGCAGGAACTAGTGACCTAGCTTTACTTAGCTGAAAACTTAGTCTTTTTTGAGGTTCTTCGGGACTGTTAAACTCTTTGAGGAGATCCCCATGGTGCGAGAGGTTCCGCACGATACAGGGGCTCCGAAAAATTTAAGGGTTTCCGAATTTTGGGACGGGTTGTTGCAGCAACTACAACATAGAGTTGGGCTGAAGAAAATGTTGGGTTGTGTTATATTCTTTCCACGACTAGCCCACGTAGTTAACTGGGGGGTTAGAGGGGGGCGGAGCCCCCCCTTCATTGCGCCGATTGTGTAGTGAGGGGGTCACAGGGGGTTTGAGGGGTGCAAGTAACCCCACTCTATGGGGTCCGAGATAGCGCCCCATAAAATTTTGGTTTTGGAACCTATGTTAGGTTGGGCAGACCCACCTATGGTTTTGTGCATGATTTTTGCACATGTTCTTGGACACGATGGTTTTCGGTCCATGGTATTGGATGTGATGGTTTTAGGTCCATGGTATTGGATGTGATGGTTTTAGGTCCATGGTATTGGATGCTTTGCATGTATAAATATGTATTATAACATTGAAAGGAATATAATGAAAAAATCAAGCTGGTAGTCCCGGTTTTCGGATCCAGGGGAAAATCTTTGGGTATATGTGTTTTATGTGTTATGCTCTCACGTTGTTTATTTTCTATGTTTTAGAATTCGTATGCAGATAATTTCTGT